>SNQJ01S0035503.1:0-13143 GCA_010110895.2 Picea sitchensis | reverse complement strand
GTCTTCAAACCAAAGTTGGAGTTTCTCCATTCTTGATTCACCTTCCTTGTGTCCTCATTATGAATTTCATGGGATGCATTTTCACTTTCAGGTGTCTTCTCTATTACGAAAATTTTCAATACTTCCATGATCTCCCCTTTAAAACCCTTCATCATCTCTTGTAGTTAATCTTTTGTAACTATCTTCTTTTGTAAATCATTTATGTCCCTACGCATTTCTTCACCTTCATCAATATTTCAAGTAGGATTTTCTAGAGGCTTAGTTGGTGTAGAAGTTCCCTTTTTGGGTGGCATGTTGGCCAAGTATCACTTTTGAACCTTGATTTTGAGGTGGTTCTGTTAGACAATATTTCTTCTGTTGTATCTCCCAAGTTTCAGACCTTCTGGGTATGAAACTTTCTTTTATGTATTTCTTTGATATTTCTTCTCTGCAATGCCACAGGTTTGATCAAAATTGGATGTATCAAGTGGAATTTACGGTAACTTCCCCACAACTTGTCGATTTTTGGCCTTTCTAGGAGATATCACTTGTATAGCATTCCCCGCACAAAATAATTGATATAAAATTATGAAACTCACATCCAAAATACTACAGACTGTTCAAAATCCAATGCAACCAGTCCCACTCAATTTGGATACTCTAGGAAGAAGTTATGATTGTTTTACCTAGAACACCTTCTTGAGACTAGTCAATAGGACTAGTCAGATACCCTATCTTACACAAGGTGTATCTACAAATGTAAGATGACCCAGAAGATGAAATTTTGATAAAAGTTACCTTACTAATTTCTGTAAATGGTCTCCAGAGTGCAGGGTCTGAAACATTACAAAATTTTTTTTATAGCAAAAATTCATCAATGACTCAGTTCAGGATGATTCCAAAACCCTATCTTGTACAGGCTGTATATTCAAAATTATAATGCCTCAGGAGATGAATTTTGAACCCAACGTACCTTGATCCGTCTATTAAATATTCTCCAAGCCGTTCCTTCTGAAACATTGTAGAAAAAATAGAAAAAGCTCAGAAAAAGCTCAGAAAAAGTACTCAACGCCTTGAAAAAGAGATAATTTGAGATAATAATCCTCTTCGAGGGGGCAACCTCTTTTTACTCCACTTAAATGTTCAAGTACAAGATGATTCAAAGTGAAAATGTCTCCTTGGTATATATAGGAGACTAGGAGGTACTAATGGCCTAAAGCTGACATAAATAAAATAACGTTACTAATATAATATGCCCCAATTAAGGGGTAATGAGCCAATATTAGGGCTTAACACTAAGATTGTCCGAGAGTCATGTAATGTATAAATAAAGGTCTAGGAGAGTTGAGAGGGTTGCTCAATTGTTCATCATTGTTCATTGTTGGTCATTGGTTACTATTATTGTTGTGAGCACAATATTGATATTGTGCATTCTTGCATTGTAATATATTCAACTGGGTGTGAAGATAAACCCTGCAGTTGGGTGTGCAGGGAGGGAAGATAGAGAGATCAAGAGAAAGAAAGAATCTGCAGCTAAGTGCGTAGATAAAACTGTATGTTTTCATTTAATATATCAAGAAACACATTTTCGTGGACGTAGCCCTAGGGAGAGGGTGAACCATGTATATCTTATTGTATTTCTGGTTGATGATGTGTTATTTGATATTTTTTATATTGTTATTGTGTGTTGTGTTAAGGATAAGAGATCTAGCTAAATCTGCGAAGCTAAGTGTAAGAATGTTAAGGGATCTCTGGGTTATATTGTGTTGTTTCTCTGAAGTCACTTTGCTTTTCCTCTGGTTGTAGACACCTGTGTCTTGCAACCCCGCTATTGCTACTTTGGGTGAGACTTCATCTGCTTTGCAAGTGTTTCTAAAATAGACAGTAGTTAGGGCTTGTTGGTGCAGTGTTAGAGTTGAACCCTGGGTCTACCCCTGTGCCAACAAATGGTTCTATTGTCGGGACCAGGATCTTCTTGAGGGAATGCCAAGGTGATTTCCATCGAAGAAAGAGATTCAGAAGTGGATAGAAGAAAAATAAAAGGACTTCGTCGAAGCCTAGAAAAAGAATCCTAGCATTAGTACAGAAGATTGGTTGGGAAGGTACATCTTTACCGACATACACAAGATTTTCTTTGGAGGAGTTCATAAGAAGTTATACGAATGGTTAGCCAGATTAGCAGACACCCAGTTTGAGATCAGATCTAGACAACCTATGGTTTGGACAACAACGTTGATTAAGAAATTCAAGAGATTCGATAATGCTGTGTCTAGGGCAGTGGATCTATGGTTTTATAGCACTATTGGAGGGTACATTACTGAGTTTTCTATTGATAGAGTAGAATCGTATAGTCAAGTAGAGAGGTAATTATTTAAGGGACCTAGAGGAAAGTTTCTACACTTTTTAAAGCTGAGGATTAAGATGCTATTGAATGAGAAGAATATCTTGAAGATATAGTAATTAGTGGGATCTTAAAGCTAATGTTAAAGAATTCAGACAATGCCAATGACACAGAGGATGGACTCACGTGCAATGGGAGACCGTTCAAACATGTTCCTCTTGCAAACCTATTTAAGTAGAACTATGAAGATGGGGGATTCTACAGTGAAGAAGAAGCAGATCTAACAGACGAAGAGTATTCAGAGTCCGCACGGGCAGAGGAAGTAAAGAATGAAGAAATTAGCCGAGGAGAACCAAAAACCTCAGGAACTGTGCCTACTGTCGAAGCAAGTGTTATTACTCTTCCTTTTGTTTTAGCAGCACTAAGTAACCAGAGTAACCAGAGTAGTCAAAGCAATCAGAGTACTGTTAAAATCAGTTTAGTACATACTCAGTCGAGAAACCAAGGAAGATCTATGGCTGATGAAACGAGGTTACTCATTTTTAGAGGATATGGATCTGAGGATCCTGATCATCACTGGTTCTTATGCAAAGCTGTATGGAGAATCAAACAAGTTACCGATGAAGCTGTCAAGAGAGATCAATTTAGTACTACCTTGAGAGATCGCGCACTGATCTGGTATATGAAGTTTGCTTCAGGATATGCACAACCTAAGCCACTGAATGACATTAAGACTGTGTTGAGTGAAGAATTCAAGAAGCCTAAGTCAGAGTCATAGTGTATTACAGATTTGAAGGAGATCAAGAAGAAGGTAACTGAACCTGTTTGGGAGTTTTATCAGAGGTTTAAGACCGTGACATGCCATTTAAGTTTTTAGATTCCAGATGAAAAGAATAAAGAATGGTTCATCACTTCCCTCCTGCCACATATCAGAGTTCCTCTGATGCAACATAAGGTCTCTTCATAGGATGAAGCTCTAGAGATTGCCATGAAACTAGAAGTATCCCCTGTAAGAGAATCCAGTCTAGGTATGAGTCATATTTTGAATTAGTTAACTAGCTTATCTTTACTGGTGGAAGATATGAAGAAAGATAAAGGAAAAGAGAAAAGAGAAAAGAGAAGATATATGGTGTATTAGATGTAAATCAGAGGGCCACGACAAAGAACATTGTTCCCTATTTCACAAATACTTGGCCTCTGGAGCACCTAATCCTTTGAAGCCAGCTATTGTACCCTGGTGCGAGGTATGTAGAACTAGACACTACCCCATTGAATGTTATTACATGCAAAAATATGTCCAGACACCCACCAATATTTACTGCACATTCTGTAAATCTGTGGGGCATGATGAAAAGGATTGTAGGTATTAAAATCTCATGCATGAAATATCAAGGGATACATATAGAATTCAAGGAGAAGTACAACAAGAAGGAAATAATGCACAGTTCAACTCCCCAGGAAGAGGAAATTTCAACCCTCGTGGTGGATTCAAAGGAAGAGGACGAGGAGGAGGTATGGGTCGAGGTAGAGGTCAGATCATTTGTTATAACTGTGCACAGCCTGAACATTTGGCAAGGGATTGTCAGAACCCTTCTACTACTTGAAACTACTGTAATTCATTTGATCATGTCATCAAAGAGTGTCAAGTGTTGTTAGCTAAAATTCAGGAGAGACGAGGAGGAAACCAACAAGTCCAATTAATATCAGCAGAACCTTGCGGTGAGGACCCTAGAGTCATTGTTATTACTAGAGGAGGCATTGTTACAAGAGAAGATAGGGCGACCCCAAGAAATACTATAGAAGGGTCAGGGATAAGAAGAGCTATAGAGAAGGTATAGTTGTTTGATCCAAGGAGGGAGAGGAATGATTTTGAAGAATCAAGGAGAGAATTTGTAAGAGAACAAGCTTTTTCTTCTAGGGCACAACCAGAAGTTAGGGAATGTGAAATTCCACCAACATTTGATCAGTCTTCCCTAGCTAAACAAGGAAAAGAGGTAAGAAAGTTCATGGACTTCTTATATACATGTATCAATTTGATTAAAGATGAAAAAGATGTGCAGGAGCTACAACACCTAGTAAGACAATATGAGATTGGGAGGATAGACCCTATGCTAAGTAGAGTTGTGAATCAAGTATCAAGGAAAAGAAGGAAAAACAAGAAATTTCATGTTAGCGCTCAGTTGGAGACTACGACATGGACTATGTGGTCCTCGAATTGGGATCATAAGTAAATGTTATGATGAAGCAGAATTCAACACTGATGGGAAAACCTAGATTGATTTATTCTCCTATCAGGCTCACGATGGATAATCAACAGGTGGTGAGCCTCTTTGGAATACTAGAGCATGTCCATGTAGACATCGATGGGGTAAGGACATTTGAAGAATTCGAAGTGATTGAGATTTTTTATGATAGCCGTCCTTTTCCCGCACTGTTAGGAATTGATTGGGCTTTCAACAATTCGACTGTTGTTGACCTAAAAAAGAGAAGAATGAACTTTGAGGGTAATGGCCTCAAGGTCATTGCACCTCTTGTTCCTGATGAAGGTCATAGATACATAGAACCCATAAGAGAAGAAGACCGCACCTATGAGCTAGAGAACATCTATAAAATGACAGCAAGATAACATGATTACATTATTCCTACAATAGATGGAAATCTCAGCTGGCGAAGTGAAAGTGCATGTTCATCAGATTGAGAAGAAGCATCAGAAAATTGGAAGAACATAATGTATGAAGTCTCTATGCGAAGGTGTGCCAGATTGACTAGAGTAGTTCATTGGATTGGCACAAAAGTAAGTAATCTCCCTACATTTGATGGCCTGAATCATTTAGAGACATTTCTAGCTGAATTTGAGAGAATTGTAACAGTACAACAGAGGATGTTGGTACTGGATGAAGCATTGAAATCTACACCAGCTATATAGTGGGGAACACATAAAAATAACATCCCAGAGTGGGTACAATGTTGCGCCTTACTGACAGTGCGCTTCTCAGATCAAGCTGAAGGATGCAAAGTTTGATACAAAGGTCAGAGTTGTCCTAAGGACCACATGTGAAGTTGTGAGGAGGCCTGGAGCAATATTCCTAAAGAAAAGTGGGTGAATAAGTTCATTAACACATTGGACACTACACCTATCAACTGGTATCTTCAAGAAGAACTGTGCTTCATCACTACAGATTGGTACGGTATGACTCGAAAATTTATAGCTACCTTATTATTTGAAATTCAATACCCTATAGTAGATTAGTATTTACAAATCATAAGACATAAGGTCTTTGAGGAGGCACCTAACCCCCATCTTGAACAAGAAAAAGATGAATGGACTGCGCCTCTTTAACAGTTACAAGATTGCTACAATATTAATATTGAATAGGATGATGACCCGAGGGATGTAAACATTTTAGAAAATGAAGGACAAAGAGACATAGAAGGGCCATGGATTGAATTACCTTTTGTAGGGCAACCAATCAAACTTAAGAAACTTAACATTGGAACAGAGCAAGCACCTAAGATGGAAAACGTTGGAGACTATTGGGATGACGCTACTATAAGAAAGATCACAAAATTATTGCATGAGTATTAAGACTTGTTTCCATCCAAGTTCACATACATGAAGGGAATTAAAGGTCCCATGGGAGAAATGAAGATCCTTGTTAAGAACCTAAATAGATCTATAAATATAATCACCACAAATATTGAATACACAATAGATCCACAGAGCAAGATAGAAGAAACCAAAATTTATTATTACGAAAACCTTGAGGTAGGGAAACACCATACAATGGATCCTATTATGGAAGAGATCCTTTCCTAATCACTTGCCTCTTCAAGGGGGCATCCTCCTATGGAGCTACAACTCACAATACAATACTTCTCTTCATGTCCCATTACATTGCTTGAACCTCTTTATATAGTGCTATCATCAGTTAAGAACATTCTAGAGGAGGAATCTTCCAGAAGTAGAACCTTTTAAGAAGTCTTCTTACATTTAATATATCTAACTACCATAGTGGGCCTTATTTAATAATATAGTGGACCTAATCCACCTTACATTGAATGGACTCCACTATTATCATTATGGGCCCTCTGGTTCCCCCCACTACCTCTCTAGCTACCTAACATTCCATCCCCCTTATGAAAGCGTTTTCCTCAATGCTTGGTGTACAACCATATACAAGGGTCCCATGGATAAGTGTGGACCATAGTGTTGAAGTAGACTAGAGAACCAGGGTCCCATGGATAAGTGTGAACCATAGTGATGAAGTAGACTAGAGAACCAAGGTCCCATTAAGAAATCAAAGCCACCAGATTCTTAACAATTGGTATCAGAGCAAGATAGAAGAAACCACACTTTGTTATTACCAAACTCTTGAGGTAGGGAAACACCATACAATGGATCCTATTAAGGAAGGGATCATCTCCTGTTCACTTGCCTCTTCGAGGGGGAATCCTCCTATGGAGTTACAACTCACAATACAATACTTCTCTTCATGTCCCATTACATTGCTTGAACCTCTTTATATAGTGCTACCATCACCTAAGAACATTCTAGAGGAAGAATCTTCTAGAAGTAGAACCTTTTAATAAGTCTTCTTACATTTATTATATCTAACTACCAATTTGTTATATCTAACTACCATAGTGGGCCTTATTTAATAATATAGTGGACCTAGTCCACATTACATTGAATGGCCTCCACTATTATCATTATGGGCCCTCTGGGGCCCCCCACTACCTCTCTAGCTACCTTATTGTTAAGAACCAAAGGCTGAATACAAAAGCACCACAACAGATATACAAGAACAATATGAAAAACCTCCTTTATTACTATCAAACCCTTGAGGTAGGGCAACACCATACAATGGATCCTATTATGGAAGGGATCCTCTCCTGTTCACTTGCCTCTTCGAGGGGGAATCCTCCTATTGAGCTTGGATATTATTGTAATAGAGCTCTGCTCAAATGGAGGTTTCCCCCACGAAGAGGCCCGTGAACATTTCTTTTAGAATCACAGTTCTATTTATGTTGTTATCCTTATATCATTTCAGTGCTATTGTGGTGATTGTTCTGGTTATATTTCTGTTATTCTTCCATTTCTATCATTTTATTTCTGTTCTGCATACTTTTTATATCTGGTATATTACAAGTGTCTGAGACCAGATGCAAGACCCATCAAGAAGAGACCCTACAGACTAAATCTGAAATATAAGTAGAAAGTTAGGATTGAATTGGATAGAATTCTAGAAGCAAGAATCATAGAACCATTTGAAGAATCTGAATGGATCAGCCTTATGGTGGTCCAAGATAAGAAGTCGGGAGAAATCAGGATTTGTGTAGATTTAAGGAAACTGAATGATGCATGCATACATGACCCCTTTCCTACACCCTTTACTAATGAATTTCTAGATAATGTAGGAGGACAAGACGTCTACTCATTCACAGATGGATTTTTAGGCTATCACCAGATAAAAATTGCTAAGGAAGATCAACATAAGACCACATTTGCAATAGAATGGGGTTCTTTTCAGTACACTGTGATGCCTTTTGGCTTGAAGAATGCACTAACCATATTTTCTAGGGTGGTGGTCGAAGCATTTAAGGACTTCTTACACAAGTTCTTGGAAGCATACTTTAATGATTGGATTGTTTTTAGCCTAATGAAGGATCATATTGAATGCTTGACATTAATGTTAGATAAGTGTAGGCAATGTCAGATTGCCTTGAATCTGAAAAAGTGTATTTTCTTTTCACCATTTGGAGTGCTGCTAGGGCATATCGTGTGTAAAAAGGGTTTGTTGGTAGATCCTTCCAAGATTGCTATCATTTTTTATCTACCTCCCCCTACTTCGGTTAAACAGTTGCGCACTGCATTAGGACACACTAGGTACTATAGGAATTTTATTAAGGGTTATGCACAAATAACATCACCTATGGAGAAGCTATTAAATAAATATAGTAAGTTCCAATGGACAGAAGAATTCCTGCAGAGCTTCGACACACTAAAAGAGAAAATGATCATTGCGCATATCTTGATCTTTCCAGATTGGAGTAAGGAGTTCAATGTTCATGTCGATGCTTCATCCATTGCATTAGGAGCAGTCTTAGCACAACAAGGAGTAGGAGACATTGACCAACCCATAGCCTTTGCTAGTAGGAAGATTTCTACAACCAAAAGGAACTATACTATGACTGAAAGAGAAGGCTTGGCTATGGTATATGCGCTGCAGAAGTTTAGACACTATTTGCTGGGAGGACATTTTAAGATGTTCACTGATTATTCTGCATTGAAGTACTTAGTCAACAAGCCAATGTTGGGGGGGATAATATGAAGATTGATACTACTATTCCAGGAGTATGATTTTGAGATTGTGGTCAAGCCAGGAAGAATGAATAAAGGACATGATCACTTATCCAGGTTAGAACATGGCAAGGAACTTACTAGTCTAGAGGATACACTACTAGATGCATAGTTGTTGGCCATAAGAAAAGTCGATGATCACTTCACCGAGATAGTTCAGTTCCTATCCACAGGAATGGAACCTCATGAGTACACTGCCATTCAAAAGAAACAGTTGGTCATCTGCGTTGCTGACTTTCAACTTATAGCTGGACAATTATATAAGATGGGACCAGATGATATCTTGAGGAGATGCGTTATGGAGGCAGAAATACCATTGATTTTGGTAGAAGCACATGAAGTCATCGTAGGAGGACATTACACAAGGAAAGAAACAATGTAGAAGGTTCTTAGAGCTAGCCTCTGGTGGCCTACTTTACAAAAGGATCCTAAGGAATACTACAGAGCCTGCATTGTTTTTCAAAGGACAGGGAAACCTTCCAGAAGGGATGAAATGCATTTGGCACCACAATGAACATTACACAAATTTGAGAAATGGGCTATTGACTTTGTGGGACCTATTGACCCACCAAGAAAGCACACAAAATTTCGATACATTATCACTGCTACAAATTATTTGACCCGACGGGTAGAAGCAAGATCAGTTAAGGATTGTAGTGCAGCCACAACTACACAATTTATCTTTGAGGATATTATAACCAGATTTGGATGCCCAAATATTATTATGAGTGATCAAGGTACACATTTCGTCAACAAAACTATTGAAGCCTTGACTCAATAATTCGAATTCCACCATCAGAAGAGCACTCCATGCCACCCATAGGCGAATGTGACAGTCGAAGCCTTCAATAAGATCTTGGAGACAACGCTGACCAATATTTGAAGTGCTAACATAGATGATTGGGATCTGATAATTCTAGCAGTATTATGGGCTTATAAAACTACTTGCAAAAAGCTAACTACACAAACTCCCTTTAAGTTGGTATATGGCTTGGAAGCAGTGGTACCTATGGAATATTTGGTTCCTAGTTTACGAATTGCAGCATTTATAGGTATGGATGACAAAGGCGCTGCCCAAGATAGGATCGCGTAGTTGCTGGAATTGGAGGAAGACAGGTTCATTGCAGGATTTCATCAGCAGGTACAAAAAGAACGAGAAAAGGCTTACCATGATAGACATATCAAGAAGAAAAAATTTAAGCAAGGAGATTTGGTACTGTTATATGACAGTAAGTTCATGAAGCATCCAAGGAAGTTCAGGACACATTGGATTAGACCATTTGAGGTTGCCTATGTTACAGAAGGAGGAGCTTCACAGTTGGAGACTCTTAAGGGAGAATGGAAGGATGGTTTAGTGAACGGGAGTAGGTTGAAGCCATATTAAGACAACAAGCTACCTTGCAGCTCTCAGTAACAACAAAAGGAAGATGGGTCTAGGTACCAGGTGTAGTTGAAACTGGGTACCAGACACAGAAAAGACAGTTTTCACAACATGGGGAGGGACAGAGCAGAAATCATAGGCTGCTCCGTGTAGTCTACATTCGAAGTGATATAGAAGGTTCAATATTGCAGTGACTCGGGATGGGTCACATGTGAGTGTTGGGGGCCTGTTGTCCCTTGGTTATGTAAGGAAGAGAATATTAAGGAAGAAAGGCGAAGTGTGAACTGTGTGGAAGACACATAAACCGAGGAAGGGTCAAAGTGGGTAAAGAAGCAAAAAAGAAGGAGTGAAGTAAAGTAAAATCTATCTGTTGGAAGAGAAGATCAAGGAAGAAAAATCACCGAAGAATATATAACGTGGACAACTCAACAAGAGAAAAAAGACACCAATGGGTGCTTTGGAGCACCTCGCGGAAAAGAAGGAAGGACAGGATAACAAATCCCTGAAAGCATGGGTCAAGTGGACCTATGGTTTCAACACCTAGGGTTTTGGATCTAGGGTTTGTGACACTTAGAGTTCGGTCTAAGGTTGTCTGAGAGTCATGTAATGTATAAATAAAGGTCTAGGAGAGTCGAGAGGGTTTCTCAATTGTTCATCGTTGTTCATTGTTGGTCATTGGTTACTATTATTGGTGTGAGCATGATATTGATATTGTGCATTCTTGCATTGTGATATCTTTAGCTGGGTGCGAAGATCAACCTTGCAGCTGGGTGCACAGGGAGGGGAGATAGAGAGATGGACAGAAAGAAAGAAACTGTAGCTAAGTGTGCAAATAGAACTGTATGTTTTCATCTAATATATCAAGAAACATAGTTATGTGGATGTAGCCCTAGGGAGAGGGTGAACCACATATATATTATTGTCTTTGTGGTTGATTTTGTGTTATTTGCTATTTGTTATACTATTATTGTGTGTTGTGTTAAGGATAAGAGATCTAGCTAACTCCACCAAGCTAAGTGTAAGACTGTTAAGGGATCTCTGGGTTATATTGCGTTGTTTCTCTGAAGTCACTTTGCTTTTCCTCTGGTTGTAGACACCTGTGTCCTACAACCCCCCTATTGCTACTTTAGGTTAGACTTCATCTTATTTGCAGGTGTTACCGAAAGGGCCAGTAGTTAGGGCTTGTTGGTGCGTTGTTAGAGTTGAACCTTGTGTCTGCCCCTATGCCAACAACCATCCCTTACATGTACCTAGTCGACCTTGGGAAATCATTTCTATGGATTTTGTGGGTGGTTTTCCAACAACTAGGAAGGGACATGAATATTTGTTTGTGTTAGTTGAAAGGTTCAACAAGATGTGCATTCTTATTCCTTGTAAAAATACCATGAGAGGAAAAGAAACAACAAACATGTTCTTTGAACATTTCTAAGTGTACTTTGGGATACTAAGGAGCATCATCTCAGATAGGGACACCCAATTTCTTGGTGCCTTTTGGACTACATTTCGAGAGAATATGGACACAAATTTTAAGATATGTAAAACATTCCATCCACAGATAGATGGTTAGACAAACGTAGTCAACAAGACGTTGGTACAATTTTTGAGCGGTTATAATCAAAAGCATAAAACAAATTGGGATGAAAATATGATATACATTCAACACTCTTATAACTGATAAGTCCATACTTATACTAGTAAGTCCCCTTTTGAAACTTTCTTTGGATATTTGCCACCTTTTCCCTTGGATTCTTTTTATGGACATCAAGGAGGAGTGAGGGAAAAGACATTATAGGAGAAGCGTTGAAAGAAGAGATTTTTTTTGAAAATATTAGACATATCCATTTGCAAGTATAGGAAATTCTAAAGAAGTCATAGGAATTGTATAAGGCTAGACATGATCAACACATAACCAATAAATCATTCAAAGTGGGATACATAGTTTGGTTATAGATGAAAAAGGAAATACTACAATATATTGGTAAAAATATCAAGGCTCTATGGTATGGCCATTTTGAGGTATTTAAGAAAGTCTGAAGATAATTCCCACAAACTCATTCTACCCCCATACATGCACATTTACTCAATAGTGAACATGGAGAATTCAAAACTCTATGAGCCTTCCACATTGGATCAGGAGGTGGAGTAGGTGCTACCTACCTTAGAGGACTTAGCACCAGATGCTCAGGTAGATTTGGTAGAAGACAGATTTTTATAGAGGAAATATAGAACTACAAGACAAGGGTAGCATGACCTTTGGCAGATTGCATTGAAAGGACAAACTTCTAGGTAAAGAAAATGGTTTGGAGGAAAAATACCCTCGCCTCATTTAGTAAAATATTTTGGGGGCCAAAATTCTCCCTAAATGATGAGGTATCATATGGAATGGATCATCATATAATTTTTCAATTGTATTAGTACTTTGTAGGTGGAAAAATTAGAGGAATTAACTTGCAGGGCACATTTTAGTGGTTGGTCCATGTTCTGAAAATGGCTGTCTGGAACCTTTCAGAGCCATTCTGAGGAATTAAATGGTATTTTGTTTTGATACAATGTTTTAAACATGTGCACATACCCTAGATGTGTATCTACACATGGATACCTTTCCAACGGTGCAAAAATCACCTCAATAGGAGCTTGTATGTGAAAGTTGTGCCTCCCACAAGTTGAACTACATTTTCGACCACCATGGTACAAGTGGATGCCATGTAAACTCCCATTACTCATACATATGGGGCTATCCATGTGTTGAATTTTAAGAAGATTACAGAAGGGCCAAACTTTATCACTAATTGATGGTTTGGGATGTAAAAACCCTAACCCTAGACGACTATCAGGCTATGTTAAATATCGGGCCTCTAGGAGGAGAAAATGTTCCATTCTTTAGCATTATACTTGTTCCATAGTTGAGTAGAGCATATAAGAGTGGTATTTTGAGAGCATAATAGAGGAGGAAAAGATTATGTATCAGCCATACAAGCCACAATGTCAAATGAAACTCCATAATGAGTGCCTCTTTCTTTGTATTTACATTTCCATAACTAGAAAGAAGAGAGTAGAGCATAGGCCTCACCTTCTAGCCAA
>SNQJ01S0035502.1:25124-55360 GCA_010110895.2 Picea sitchensis | reverse complement strand
TTGGATCCTTTGTTGAAACAGTGTTGCAACAAATTTTGTATCTTGATCTGTAGGCCCGAAGAAACTCGGGGCAATTTGTAATTGAATCTGTGGCTTTGCCACCCCTCTAATATAAACTATAACCGTTTTCGTCAAAAAAAAAAAGAAGTAAAGGATTGTGCCATATTACCTTGGGAAAATAATAAGAACCCATTGATGATGAAAAGTATGACAAATGGGTTAGTAGGAATGACAAAGAATGTGGACTAATCGAAATTTCCATCTCTCATGATTTAAGGTTTCACCTTCAAGGAATTGAGGGCATGGAAAAATATTGAATTTGTGTTTGGTAAACATAATATTATTCGAGCCCACTAGTTGGAAAATCAGTTAATGACTTTAAGTCCAAATGATTTCCTTGCATTGAAGATAACTTATCTAATTTCAAAACACTTAGAATTTTATGTATAGAATGTGAACTATATTTGAAGGATGATCGATGCATATATGTTATTCTTTCTAAGCTCGGTAGTGCATAATATGTTTTTGTGTCTACCTTTTATGCCACTAGAGAAGCTCTAGGGAGTGCTTATAATCAACCGTCTCTTGAGTCTTTTTGTGATACTCTAATTCTAGAGAAATATAAACTTTTGGAACTTGGATTGATTAGTACTGCAGGTACATCCAACAAAGCCTTAGTGGCCCAGTAGAAAGATAAATCCAAGAATCCAAAGAAGCAACATCCTTTCCACAACAACAAGCAAAACAAGGGTCCCAAACCCTCTCTACCAGCTTCTGCTCCTAATGGTGACAAAGGAGTCAAATCTAAAAGTAATAAGACTAACATACATTGCAACTTTTGTGGGAAAGATGGTCATGTGGAGTCTAAATGTTTTAAAAAGATGGAATCCTTAGAAGCAATGATGAAGAAGCACAACCTTAGTAATGATTCTTCTTCTTCTTCTCACGGATATGCACTTTTTTCTTCCAGTTTCTTCGTCAATGCAACTTCTACTTCTTCTTCTAATGAGTGGCTTATTGATTTTGGAGAATCTTATCATATGGCTAAGGATAAATCCATATTTTATGATCTTAATGAATGTTACACCAAGAAAATATTTGTTGGTGATGATAGATCGCTTAGTGTTGTAGGGTTCAAAACAATTCAGGTATATAATGGACATTTCAAAGATGTATTATGTGTTCCAAGTCGTTCCTACAACCTTCTATCAGTGTATTAGATCACTCATTTAGGTGAAGGTAAAACCGTAGAGTTTTCACCTCACCAAGTTGTAATCAAGGATTTAAAATATCCTAAGCATGTTCTTTCAATTGGAATTGTTGTTGATATTACCAGGTTGTACAAGTTTGACAACTTTGGGTCATCATCTTTTCCATCAGTTTTTTTTGTTCATAGTATTGACTTGAGCAAACTTTGGCATGAGCGGTTTGGTCATATAAACTATCGCTCATTACAACAACTATGCAATCACCACATGGTGAATTGTCTTCCCCTTGTTTCTTGCATAGATTATGTTTGTACCATTTGTGTTCTTGAAAAACATCATTAGGACAATTTTGAAAAACGTGACCCTTGGCATGCCTTGTCCCCTTTGCAACTTGTTCACAATGATTTGTATGATCATGTTTCTTCTCCTTCTTTCTCTGGGTGTAAGTATTTCTAAACTTTCATTGATGACTTCTCCATACGCACTTGGGTTTACTTCTTAAAACTTAAGAGCGAAGTGTTTGATAAGTCTTTGGCCTACAAGATCCTTGTAGAAAAACAATCTAGAAATCAACTTCAAAGGTTAAGAACAAATAATGGAGGTGAATATATGAACACTCAATTTACAAGTTACTGCACTACACAGGGCATTTAGATGCAACATATTCTTTCATATATACCACAACAAAATGATGTTGTTGAGAGAAAGAATCACACATTAAAGAAAATGGCTAATTTTATGATTCAATCTAAAGGATTAAGTCTTCATTATTGGGTGGAAGCCATCAAATGTGCAAATTACATAGTAAATCACACTCCCGCAAAGAATCTAAAAAATATAACACTAGAAGAAGCATGGACTAAAATTAATCCGTATTTAATCTAATTCCGTGTATTTGGTAGTGTAGCATGGGCTAACATTCCTGATGAGAAATGGAAAGCTTTACAACCTAAAAGTGAGAAGTGAATTTTTTTTTGTTATTCTGAAGATGTCAAAGGTTATAGACTTTTTCCACCTCATTCTAATGAAATTATTATTATAAGAGATGTTAAAATTGATTAAAGTATCTTGTCTTGCAAGCCTAACTCGACGTTTGTGCCATCTATAGCATACAATCCATCTTTAGTGTTTGTGCCATCTTATGTTCCTATTATGGTTTCTTCTTCTTCAAATGATGATAGTGGGGATGCAATTATACCTCTTCTTGCTCACCTTCCTCTAGATGAGACCATTGAACATGAACCTGCACCAATAACACTACTTCCCAGATGAGTCTATTCAACTCAAGAAGCAGTTGGTGAGATTGTTAGTGATCCTTCAGATCAATGTTGAACATGTTCACAGTTCCAGTGAGCCTCGTCTCTTTTGGTTCAAGTTTCAAAGAATCATGATCTTGAGACATTTACAAAAGCTTCAGGTCATCTAGATTGGGATACAACAATGAATGAAGATTATCTCTCTTTAATGGTGAATGATACTTGGGATCTTGTTCCTCTTCTAAAAGAAAGAAAACTTGTCAAATGTAAATGGGTGTACATAACTAAGTATGTATCAAATGGGAGTGTTGAAAGACACAAGGCCCGGTTAGTTGCCAAAGTATTCTCTCAAGTTGAAGGCATTGACTAACTCTCTCTACTAGATTATCCCAACTAACTAGAGTATTTCACTTTAAACCATACAAAGCTTCAAATGGACTCATATTCAAAGAAGTGTGATATCCATTATTATATGAAATTTCCACTAAATACATGTAGTCCTCCCACTTAGATGGCTTATCTATCACATACATTCTTAACATGTCCTCAATCACTTGATTAACTCTATCTATCTACCCATATTTCCATGGATAATATGTTGTACTTAAGTTCAAACTTGTTCCAAATCCTTCGAACAATCATTTCTAAAAGTTTGAAGTAAATTTTGGATCTTTGTCTTAAACAATTGTCTTCGGTATCCCATGCAACCTGGAAATATCTTTCATGTAAATTTCTTCTATATTAGTTTCCTTATGAGTGGACTTAATTAGAATAAAGTGAGCATATTTTGTCAACTTGTCAACCACTATCATGATTGAGTCATGTTTCTTTGTTATTTTAGGAAAATTAGTGATAAAATCATTGGTCACCACTTCCCATTTCTAGTCTGGTATTAGCAATGGTTGTAGCAATCATATTGGATTTTTGTTCTTAACTTTTACTCTCTAAAGTTCCATACATTTATCTATATAATCAACAATGTATTTCTTCATTCCTAACCAAAAGTATTGACTTCTTATTGTTGCAATTGTCTTTTAGTATCCATGATATCCAACATATGGAACATTATGCATCTCATTCATCACAAGTTTTCTTAATTCATTAGAACTATGAACATAAACTTTATTGTTGTTAGGGACCTAACCTCCATAACCCCTCACGTAGATAGAATAATATATTTTCCATATAATAAAGGCTGACATTAGTTAATAAGGCCTATTAAATAAATAGGAACAAGTCAATGTAAGAAGACCTAATAGAAGCTTTTGCTTCTAGAAAGATCTTCCTCTAGAATGTTCTTTAGAAGATAGAATTAGTATAAATAACAGTAGGAGACATGAGAAAGTCTTGTCTTGAGAATTATTGTAATAGAGCACTGCTTTGCTCAAGGTTTCCCCCTGAAAGAGGCAAGTGAATATTGCTCCCATTTCAATAAAGGTATCATTTTGGTGTGATATTCTCTATATTCTATTGTTTTGTTGGTAATTTCCAATATATTCATGTTTCTGCTTAATATCACATAACCAGGTGCTTAACAAGTGGTATTAGAGCACTTTCCTTGGCAGGAATCGTGGGTTAATTTTTTTCAGGGTAGAGACATGTTCTGGCGTATTTAAACTACAATGATCTGTCGTTCAATGCATAAATCCACAATATGAGAAACATACATGCAATAAATAAAAGAGGTTTTTAAGCTCTCATTGGTGGACACCCTTGTAACCCCTGTTAGTATCCCTTCGAGTGGTATCACATTAGACAACACCTATATATAGACTTGCGCTTCCAAGTACCTCTGGTATATCAGGAGCACCCCTAGGTATGCTGAAACCAACCATAGATCAATCGATCGATCGCCTGACTGCTATAGTGCCACCAAGAATATCACTGGGGGAGATACTCTCTAGTACCTAGGTAATCAAGTAGTATGACTAAGGGATGATCTAGCCTCCTTAGTTGGTTCCCTGAGATATTGGGTTGAGTACTACTTTTCGAACTCACACGTATATCAAAGAGCTACAACACATGGTGAACCCTTCTCTTTAGGAACCATGAAAACCCTAACCCTTAAGATGGAAACAGAAAAAAAAACAAATAGATAAGATCTATTACTATGCAACCTTCCCTCTTGCATTCGGGTTGCGAAATTACTACACATTTTTTCTTGTTAAGAATTTGGGCATTTCAACACTAAAGTATTATTCAGATCGAGGTACAACTCTGCAGGAGTAAAAAAAAAGCTTGGGGCCTGCCAGCACCCTTATTTGAGACCTATCCCACTGGATTCCCCTTTTCTCATTGATCATTGTGATACCTATATTTTTTAACCCTTTTTTTTACCCTATGGACCCATACCCTTCCCGACACCCTTATTTCCCACTTATCTCATCAATCTCCTCTCGTTGCCCTGATCATTGTCATATATATCACTTCTCTTTTTTTTTTTCCTGTGGACCCACCCTTTATCCCCTCATGGATCCTACCTACCAAGAAGAAACTGAGTAATAACCTTACTTCTCTTTAGGTCCAAGTAAATAGGGACATTCCGACCATTCATGCAAAAATAGACCACATCCAATATCATCTCGATAGCCAAATTGTTAAAGTCCATTCCACTCTACACCAATTCATAAACAAATTCCAGGGTCCTTCCTCCTCTGACCCACCTCTCTATACTGAAGGTGTTGACTCCAGCCAACCTCTACACTCTCATTCCAACTACCTACCTCATTATCCTCGTATTCCCAGAGTCAAGGTAAAAAAATTTGATGGATCAGATCCACAAGCCTGGGTTACTTATATGGAACACTATTTCTCCCTGCATGGTATCATTGATGAGTTAACCAAGCTTCATTACAAAATTCTCTATTTGGATCCGTAAAGATGGAAATGGTGGCAACAACGTCAAAATGCACGCAAATGGTATGTTTCTTGGTCACCATTTGTTGCGGAGCTGTATGAACACTTTGACACGTACACCCACCGTTTAGGATGTCTAACCAAGTTGAAACAATATGAAATAATGGAAGATTTTATTGTTTCCTTTGAGCACTTGGATTTATGAACGGAGGGCATGACATATGATTTCTGCATGGAATGCTTTATCAGTGGCCTCATGGATGAAATTTGCGCCCTGNGTCTAACCAAGTTGAAACAATATGAAATAATGGAAGATTTTATTGTTTCCTTTGAGCACTTGGATTTATGAACGGAGGGCATGACATATGATTTCTGCATGGAATGCTTTATCAGTGGCCTCATGGATGAAATTTGCGCCCTGGTCATCATGGTTCTCCCCCAGACTTGGTTGGAAGCCACTAAGTGTGCTAAGGACGCACACCATGTCATCTTGGTCTAGAGTAGAAAACCCACTTTTGTTCCTCACCCTAAACCCAACACTCCTGCCCCTCAAGCCACTCCTCTCAAGGTCCAAAAATTAACATGGGTGGAAATGGATGAATGCCAACTCAAGGGTATTTTCTATAATTGTGATGATAAATACTTTCTAAGGAACAAGTGTAAAGAACATAAACTTTTTATGGCCATTTCCGAAGATATTTTTTAT
Source organism: Picea sitchensis (assembly GCA_010110895.2). Lineage (NCBI taxonomy): Eukaryota > Viridiplantae > Streptophyta > Pinopsida > Pinales > Pinaceae > Picea > Picea sitchensis. The sequence goes on along the minus strand of SNQJ01S0035502.1, from coordinate 49,334 downwards.
GAAGATGTTGAGGTTTCACCTGAAGTAGCGCCACCCCCAACTTATGATATCACACCGCTCTCTTATCCTCCCAAAATTGAACCACTGATTTTGATGCATGATCTCACTCGTTTTTCTGCTCCCCAAACCCTCAAATTGATTGGTTACATTAAGCACACGAAAGTCATCATCCTAGTTGATAGTGGAAGCACTCATAATTTCATTCATTGCCACCTTGCCCAAGAAGTCAATTGCTATATCCATGTTGTCAACAATTTTCAAATCATGATTTCCAATGGTGGTTCCATGAAATGTGGAGGGTGTTGTGGAAATGTGTGCCTACAAATTGGTCACTATAACCTGAAATCTCACATGTTTTCTATTCACAGGGGTGGTTGTGACATTGTGCTGGGTGTTGAATGGTTACACACGCTTGGACCCATACTCATGGATTTTAAGGATTTAACCATGTAATTCCAACGGGAAGGCCAATAGTATAAATTCCAAGGCATTACAACAGGGTCTACGGAGATCATCATTTCCCACCGCATGGAAAAGTTACTCAAAAAGGTCATTCTTGCATCATTACCCAACTCCATTCCATTCAAGTAGTTGAGACAACCCCAATACACCCTGACATTCAAGCTATCCTTTCACACCATCATAATGTTTTCCAAACCCCTAGGGCCTTCCCCCCTCCTATGGCAACCATGATCATTCCATTCCCTTAATATTGGGAAATATTCCTCCCAATGTTCACCCTTATTATCATCCCTTTTCTCAAAAAAATGAAATTGAGAAAATTGTCCATGAATTGTTAAAAGCATGTGTTATCTGTCCTAGTACCAACCCCTATTCTCCCCTTGTTGTCATGGTCCTCAAGAAGGAAGGCACTTGGCACATGTGTCCTGGTTTTTGTGCCCTCAACAAACTTACAATCAAGGACAAATTCCCCATTCTCCTTATAAATGACCTTCTGGATGAACTCAGTGGGGCTCAATAATTTACCAAAATCGACCTCATTCTAACTAACACTAGATACATATGAAAGAGGAAGACATCCCCAAGATGGCATTTCACATTCATGAGGGCCAATATGAGTTATTGGCCATGCCCTTTGGTCTTTGTAATGTCCCCTCCACTTTTCAAAGTCTAATGAATCATGACTTTTGTCCTTTCCTCTATCACTTTGTGTTAGTTTTCTTTGATAATATTCTCATCTATAGTAAAGCATGGCCAACCCATCTCACCCATGTAGATCAATTTCTCCACCTCCTCTCCAAGCACAAAAATTTTCCTCAAGCAGTATAATTGTGCTTTTGGCACCTCTGAAGTTGATTACCTTGGTCATATTGTTGGCAAGGATGGTTTAAGGGTGGATCCTAAGAAAATTGAAGCTATGCAGAATTGGCCTCACCCTAAAACTATTAAAAGTATACTTGTTTTCCTGGTTTTAAGGGGCTATTATCACAAGTTTGTTAAAAAATATGGAAAATTGTGACTCCCCTAACAACTCTCCTTAAAAAAAACACCTTCAATTGGACTCAAGCAATTGACCAATCCTTCCAAGACTTGAAGGAAGCTATGTGAACTACTCCTGTATTGGCCCTACCTAATTTCATCAAGACCTTTGTTTTGGAATGTGATGTGTCAGGGAGATCAATCGGGGAAGTCCTCATGCAAGATGGACGACCTTTGGCTTTCACCGATAAATAGTTGTCAAAGAGACATTTGGTCCAATCAATCTATGAAAAAGAAACGATAGCTATTTTGCATGCAATGGTTCTATTGTGCCCTTATCTATTGGGACAACGCTTCCAAATTAAAATGGACCATCGAAGCCTCAAGAACTTTTTGGAACAATGAATTTCATCCCCAGAGAAACAAAAATGGGTGACCAAGTTTTTTTCATATGATTATGATATCATTTACAAAAAGGGCAAAGAAAATGTGGTGGTTGATTCTCTTTCTAGGAAATATGAAGAAGAAGGTGTTAAGAACCAAATATCAATATAGCATAGAAAAACCTCAGAATAATTACTCAACGCCTTGAAAAAGAGAGAAATTAAGATAATAAGACTCTTCGAGGGGGCAACCTCCTTATGCCCACATAAATGTACAATTACAAGATGATTCCAAATGAAAATGTCTCCTTGGTATATATAGGAGACTAGGAGGTATAATTACAACTAATGGACTAAATCTGACATAAATAAAATAACATTACTAATGTAATATGCCCCAATTAAAGGGTAATAGGCATTATTGGGAGTTAACATGCCCCTCCTTGAGAGACAAGTGTTGTCCCTGTGCTTGAGTAACTGGGATGTCACCATATAAAGATCATCTTAGAGTGGAATCTTCATCAGTAGTTTCCTCATTTAATGAGATACTCTGAAATGGATCTCTTCCTCAATTGGCGAATTCTTATGTAAGTGGAGTGATGGCTTAGGAGCTCCAATATGATTTTCCTTCCTTGTCAAGTTAAAGCAATATAGTTAGAGCTGGGATCTTGTCACCTATAACCTTCTATAAGCATGAAACATGGAAACTAGGTGTACTCGTGAAGATCACGGGCAACTCCAATTTGTATGCCATGGTACCAATCTTTTTGCAACACCTTATAAGGGCCATGTAGTACTTTGGTGATAATTTATTATCCTTATTGGCTTGCTTGAGGGACATCTATTTGTATGGTTGTAGTCTTAAAACACCCAATCTCCTACTTCAAAGGCTTTCTTTCACAGATGTTGGTCTACTTGTTGTTTCATGCGATTCAATGCCATGGTTAGGTTGTCCTTAAATGTTGGAGAACTTGTTTTGGTATACAATGTGATCTTCCCTTGCTTGAACCTTAGATTTTTTCTTTTGAGAGAGTGATGGAAGGAGGGTGAATCCCATAAGGTGCACCTGTAATGGTTTCATTTTTGTTGCATTATGAAGGAAGTGTTATACCACCAGTATGCCAAAGGTTAACCATTTGAACCATTGTGTTTGTTTGCTCAGGAGACAAAGCAATGAAGGTAGCCTTTCAGGACATTTGTTCACTATCTCGGTTTGTCCATCGGTTTGAGGATGATAGGATGAGCTATGAGCCAATTGAGTACCCAAACAAGAAAATAATTATATTAAAATGTCGATGAATATGGGATCTCTGTCACTTACAATAATCTTTGGGTGGCCATGGAGCTTTTGTTTGTCTCCATGAATCACGGTGTATTTGTCGCGGCTTTGAAGGGATAAGAGTGCACAAAGGGTGTCGTGCTTAGATGGAGTCTATCAACAATCCTTGATGACATACCTCCTTGAGACGGTAACCTGTGATGAAATCCATGGAAACCTCCTCCCAAGCTAACTTGGGATGGCTGTGGTTGTAAGGCAGGGTCTTAATTATTTCCACAATTTTGTTGGCAAACCAAACATTCGCCACAAACCTTTGAGCGTGGAGTTTTAAGGCCATCCAAAAAATTCCTTGTGACCTATGGTAGGTTTTCAAAATCTGATGCCCTCCTCTATTGGAGAGGTGTGCAATTCAATAGTACCTTTGTTTGGGTTGGGAGTTCTTACATAAGTATAAGCGATATTTGTACCATAGTGAATCATTTTTCCATGTAAATGTGTCGAATTCTGCTGGATGCTGCTTGACCTTTGAGTGAGAGTCCACACTTTTTGGTCGTTCTTCCATTCATCCCTTGGCTGTTCATTGACCGGTTGGATGATCGAGATAATAGAGAGAAGGCCTCAACATCTTTCATCCTTTCTTGAGAGTGCATCTTCCACAACATTTTGCTTCCCTTTTTTTATACACGATTTCAAAATCATAAGCCGATATCTTGGTTACCCATTTTTGTTATTCTTGTGAAGATAGTCTTTGTTCAAAATTATTTAAGACTAATGGTAATTGTTTTGACCTTGAAGTGCCTATTAGATTGGGGCGCCATTTCTACAATGCATGTAGTATTGACCTCATTTCCTTCTCATAAATGGGTTTGTGTAAGTCCTTTCCCTTGAATTAGGCTTTAAAATCGGGGGCCTTCCTTCTTGCATTGGGACAACACCAATTCCATTCCCAGGCATCACATTCCATGATAAAGGTTTTTGTGAGGTAAGATTGGTCAAGACGGAGCTTTGCACATCCTCTTTAAGTTGTTCCAAAGCTTTGGTTCAACTGGAGTCCATGAAGAGTAAAACGTTGAATTAATGGATTTAAAGGTGTTTCTATTCTTCCATAGTCTTGAACAGAGCTTTGGGTAAGTATTAGGCAAAATCCTCTAAGATTCTTCAATGTTTGGGAATCGTGGGTCCATCATGTCGTTAATCTTGTTAGGTCTACCTTAACACCTTCATGAGATACAAGTATGAGCCCAAATACTCTACCTCCTTTCCTCGAAAGAAACCTTGTTGGATGGTTTGGCATATAGTTATTTAACTCCTATAGTAGTTGTAGAACCTTGTCAGCATGTTGCCTTGATCCTCCCAAGACTTTCATAGATTAGTATATCATCAAAAATACTAACACAGAGGGTACAGAGGAAGGGCTTGAAAATTAGATTCATCAACCCTTGGAATGTGGAGGGTGCATTTGTAAGGCCAAAAGGCATGACCAAAATTCATAATGGCCTTCATGAGTTGAATGTTGTTTTTGGGATATATTCTTTACTTCATTCCTAATATGGTGATACAGATGAAGATCTAACTTTGTGAAGTATATTTCTCTATGTAGTTCATATAACAATTCATCAATGATGGGGAATGGGAAACTTATCTTTGTGATCTTGTTTGAGCTCTCTATAAATGTCACGACACATCATGCATGAGGCCATCTTTCTTTAGATACCGACATTACCACCCGGTCGCAGTGAAATTTGGCTAGGTATAATAATGCTTGCCTCTAACATTTATTCAACCAAACACTCAATTTCACTCTTTTGGGCATAAGGGGTATGCAGCAATGATGTTGGGAGGGAACACTCCCGGGAATTAGGGGTGAATATCATGATCATGATTTAGGAGTGGGTGGAAGACCTTGGGAATATCTTCAAATACTTTGGAATTCTTATCAATGATCCTTGGAGGTCTTGAGGAATGGATGACACATATGTTTGAACATCGATTGAGCATAGTTGTTAAATAACACCTTGATGCCTTTTTCAATAATTTTTGTCATGCCATTAGAGCTTATCCACTTATCGGGTTTCACAATGATACCTCTTAACTCAATTTATTTGCCTTCCAATGAAAATTTCATGAAAAGTTTTTGAAAATTAAAGCCATAGTTCCTAATGATTGTAACCATTGGATTCCTAGTACAACATCAGCACCACCCATTGGGTATAGAAATCATTGTGCTATTATTTACATATTCCCCATAGTAAGATTGATCTTATTGGATTTTCCTAAGCAATTGATGGTTCCTACATTTGCAATCGTACTTGGAAACTCTATTTGGCATATGAAAGCAATTGAGAGCTTTGGCTAATTTATAGTGAATGAAATTATGAGAAGCTGCTAGAATCAATTGGGACTATTACCTTTTTCTTTTGATATATCCTTGATCTTGGGGTTTGAGGAGTGATAATTCAAACAAATGCATTACACGATGTCGTGAAATTCAGCTCTTTAGATGAAATTGTTTCTACGTTTTTCATCTTGAGATGGATTCGTGTTCTTGTTCTTGTTCTTATTCCTCTTACAAATCTATGGCAGAATGTTTCTCTCCACCCTTATGTCCCTTACTATACTTGCTTTGTCACAATTAAAGAATAAACCTTTTTGCTTTTTGAACATAATTGTTGAGGTGTCAGCCTTGTGGGTTGGTGTTTAGAAGAAGGGCATTATTCTCTCTATAGTTATTAGGATTGTTCCTACAGTAGCCATAGCCATATTTTTACTTTCAACACATTTCTTGCCACCCTAAATGCATTTCTCCAATGATTTGGGTTCCCAAAGTGACCTCATGTTGAATGTTATCCTTTAAAGTTCCTATGAATACATCAATCAAGTGCTCATCTGGAACCTATGAATACATCAATCAAGTGCTCATCTGGAATATCTGTTACCTTTATATTCAATCTTTGGAAGTTCTCAATGTGCTTTGTAACTAAACCCTTTTGCTTGAGATTTATCAATTGGCTAAAGAAGGTATTGCTCCTTGTATCGTCATAGTGTGCTATCATTTCTTCCGTGAAAATTGTCCAAGTGACGAGTGATTTGCGAGAACAAATCCATCGATACCATACAAATTGATTGGGTTCTAAATATAAAGAAGCAATTTGTACCTTTTCTGTATGTGGCACATTATATAGATCAAATAATTGCTCCATCTGAAGTATCTATGTGATTGGGTCCTTGCCATCAAACTTCCTCATATCGATCTTAGGAACGTGGTTGGTCTTCAACCCAAAGTTGGAGTTTCTCCATTCTGATTCACCTTCCTTGTGTCCTCATATTGAATTTCATGGGATACATTTTCACTTTCAAGTGTCCTCTCTATTAGGAAAATTTTCAATCCTTCCATGATCTCCCCTTTTAAACCCTCCATCATCTCTTGTAGTTCATCTTTTGTTATTTTCTTATTTTGTAAATCATTTATGTCCCTACAAATTTCTTCACCTTCATTAAGAGTCCATGTAGGATTGTCTGGAGGATTATTTGGTGTAGAAGTTCCCTTTTTGGGTGGCATGTTGGCCAAATATCACTTTTGAACCTTGATTTTGAGGTGGTTCTGCTAGACAATCTTTCTTCTGTTGTATCTCTAAAGTTTCAACCCTTATGGGTATGAAACTTTATTTTTTGTAGTTCTCTGATATTTCTTCTCTGCAATGCCACAGGTCTGATCAAAATTGGATGTGCCAATTGGAATTTACGGTAACTTCCCCACAACTTGCTGATTTTTGGCCTTTCTAGGAGATATCACTTGTATAGCGTGCCCCGCACAAAATGATTGAGATAAAATTCTGAAACTCATGCCATAAATAATACAGAATATCCACTATCCAATGCAACTAGTATCACTCAATTTGGATACTCTAGAAAGAAGTTATGATTGTTTTACCTGGAAAACCTTCTTGAGACTAGTCAGATACCCTATCTTCCACAGGGTGTATCTACAAATGTAAGATGACCCAGAAGCTGAAATTTTTACCACATATACCTTACTAATTTCTATGAATATCCTCCAGGGTTCAGGGTCTGAAAATTTACAAAAAATTGTTTATAGCGAAAATTCTGTAATGACTCTGTTCAGGATGATTCCAGAACCCTATCTTGCACAGACTGTATCTCATAAATTATCAGGCCTCAGGAGATGAAATTTTAACCCAACGTACCTTGATCCGTATAATAAGTAACCTCTAAGACGTTCCTTCTGAAACGTTGTAGGAAAAAATTTATAGCGAAAATGCCAAGGTGTCTCAGATGTAGCAGCGAAACCCCAAGACCTTGAGCTCTGATACCATATGTTAAGAACCAAATATCAATATAGCATAGAAAAACCTTAGAATAAGTACTCAATGCCTCGAAAAGAGATAAATTCAGATAATAAGCCTCTTGGAGGGGGCAACCTCCTTATGCCCACATAAATGTACAATTACAATATGATTCCAAATGAAAATGTCTCCTTGGTATATATAGGAGACTAGGAGGTATAATTACAACTAATGGACTAAAGCCGACATAAATAAAATAAAATTACTAATGTAATATGCCCCAATTAAGGGTAATGATCCATTATTTATGGATTAACAGAAGGGTCCCTCTTTTCCCTCTCATTCATTATCGTCGAATAGCTTCAAGTTGTTCGCCAGGAATCATTGCAAGACCCCAAAATCTTCAGCCTCATCCAAAAAATACATAAGGATCCCCAAGCTGCTCCAGGGTACTCTTGGCACAATGAAAATTTTCTCTATAAAGGTCACTTATATTTAAGCAAACAATCGGCTCTTAAATCCAAGGTGCTTTGAGTTTCATGCTTCTCCTACTGCAGGGGATTCAGGTTTTACCAAAACCTATGAACTGGTCAAATGTTATTTCTTATGGGACAATATGAAACAAGACATCTACACCTTTATGGAAAAATGTGATATATGTCAATGCAATAAGGGAAAGACTGTCAAAACTCCTAGCACACTCCAACCGCTTCAGATTCCACCTACTATTTGGCCGGATATTTCTATGGATTTCATTGTGGGCTTACCCAAATCAGGAAATAAGTCAGTCATCATGGTGGTAGTGGATTGTCTCTCTAAATATGCTAATTTCTATGCTCTTCAACACCCATTCACAACATCTATAGTGGCTCAATTTTTTATGGATAATATCTTCAAACTCCATGGAATGCCTCTTTCTATTGTTTATGATTGTGATCCAAATTTTACTAGTAGTTTCTGGCAAGAATTATTCAGGATCCATGGAACCCAATTGCAACTCAGTACAACCTATCATCCCCAGAAAGATGGCCAAATGGAAGCAGTCAACAAGTGTCTAAAAAAATATTTGAGGTGTTTTGTGTCTGACCAACAACATTAGTGGGTTCAATGGTTACCCTTAGATAAATGGTGGTATAACACTTATTACCATACAACCACTCGCATGACTCTCTTTGAGGTAGTCTACGGATAGAAGCCACCATCGCTTCTCCCATACATGCCAGGTGTCTCCAAGGTTCAGGAGGTTGACCATAATCTTATAGCCTGCATGACCATTCTCTGTACTCTCAAAGAAAATTTGGTCATGGCTCATAATCGCATGAAGCAACACGCATATCGGGGTCATTCTAAATGTTAATTTGTTGAAGGGAACCATGTGTTTCTCCTTCTACAACCGTACAAGAAGACTTCTCTTAAGTCTCAATAGTATCAGAAACTTGCCCCCAAATTTTATGGTCCTTATACTATTCTCAAACACGTGGGGCCAGTGGCCTATCAGTTAACTTTGCCCAGTCACTCCAAGCTACATCTTGCTTTTCCTGTTTCCTGCCTGAAGAAAGTGATTGGCACCAAGTTCCATGCTTAGACCAGTCTACCAGAGTTGGATGAATAAGGTTCCATTTGGTTGCATCCACAAGCCGTCTTGGACCAGCGAGAGCGTCGTCATCTCCATCAGTGCACCATCTAGGAAGTGTTAGTTCAATGGAAGGATACTCCACCAGAAGATGCCACTTGGGAGCCAACTACTATTCTGCAGCAATTTCCTCATCTTAAGCCTTGAGGACAAGGCTCTTTTTTAAGGGGGAGGGCATGTTAGGTACCTAACCTCCATAACCCCTCACGTAGATATAATTATATATTTTACATGTAATAAAGGTCAACAATAGTTAATAAGGCACATTTAATAAATAGGAACAAGTCAATGTAAGAAGACCTAATAAAAGCTTCTGCTTCTAGAAATATCTTCCTCTAGAATGTTCTTTAGAATATTAGTATAAATAAGAGTAGGGGGCATGAGAAAGCTTTGTCTTGAGAATTATTGTAATAGAGTGATGCTCTACTGGAGGTTTCCCCCTTTAAGAGGCAAGTGAACATTGCTCCCATTTCAATAAAGGTATCATTTTAGTGTGTTTTTCTCTATATTATGTTGTTCTATTGGTAATTTTTGTGATATTCGTTTTTCTGCTTAATATCACATAACCATGTGCATAACAGTTGTTATGCAGAAGAATTACATCATTTTCCAACTTAAAATATTTATATTTTTTATGCACATTTTCCTATTGTAATCCTTCTTTGATCATAAGACAATTCTCATCTAAGATAACAACCTTAATAATTATGTTCCTCAAATTTGATCTACACATGCTTATGGTTGTAACATGCAGTTCATGTATCGTTCTGATGAGTGCATCAACAACCTTATTCTCTTTACTTTTAATATGTTTGATATCAAAATAAAATTCACAAATATATTCCATCCATCTTGTTTGTCTAGCATTCAAAGTTTGTTGTTGAAATAAATACTTCAGATCACTATGATCTATTCTTAACTCGATTTTTCTCCCCATCAGATAGTATCTTTGCATCTTCAATGCATGTATAATGGCAACAAGCTCTAAATCATGGGTGACACAATTTATCTCATGCTCCTTAAGATTTTTGTATTCATAACAAATCACATGTCTATTCCGAGTAAGAATTCCACCAATTCCATCCTTGCAAGCATCTATACATACCACACAATCTTGAATTAGATTAACAATCTTGAGAATGGGTGCACTTAGAGTGAACAATCTCTTTAACTGTTGGAAACTTTCCACACACTATAATATCTATTCAAATTTGATTCCACTATTTTGTAATGATGTAATTGCATGTGCAATTTTGGATAATCCTTCTATAAACCTTCTTTAATATTCAACTAGTTCCATGAATTACCTCACTTCTAAAACATTCATGGGGGTTTTCCATCCCATTATTACATTAATTTCCTTTGGATCCACTACTACTCCTTCCTCACAAATACTATGCCCCAAATAATGAATATGCCTTTGAGAAAAGGAACATTTGCTTAACTTAGCATAAATTTTATGCTCTCTCAACACTTATAGCACTAACCTCAAGTCCTCTTCATGCTCCTCCTCTAGTTTTGAGTAAATAATAATTTCATCAAGGAACACAATGACAAACTTATCCAAACACTTCCTAAATATCTCATTCATCAAGTACATTAAAGTAGTTAGTGCATTTGTCAAACCAAATGGCACCGCCATAAATTAATGGTGTCCATACCTCATTCTAAAAGTATTCTTACTAATGCATTCATCATTTATCCTTAGTTGATGGTAGTCTGACCTCAAGTCTATCTTTGAAAATATTTTTTGTTCTCTTAGCTAATAAAATAAGTCATCAATGGGTAGAGGATATTTATTCCTCATAGTGACTTTGTTCAATTTCCTAAAACCAATGCATAGTATCAAAGTTCTATCTTTATTCTTTATACAAAGTATTCATGCTCCCCAGGGAGATACACTTAAGTGTATGTACCCTTTCTTTAACCAATCCTCTAGTTACATTCATGGATCCTTCAATTTTGGTATACTCATCCTATATGGAGTAGACAATGTTGTTTGAGGTCTCATTAGGCTATAAAGATACTTTCAAAAACTCTTGAGAAATGATGCAATAATGAGAACCAAATGCAATGCCCTTAGGTTAATTAAAAAAAAATGTTTAGTTTACAAAACACTAAACACATATGCATCATCCAAACTTGCATGAAATTAAATAGACAAACCTGAACAATCAAGTGAGAAATGCTAAACAAGAAATGGGAAAAAGGAAACAACCTTAACAAAAAAACAAAAAACAAAAAACAAAATTTGAAAATCAAATTATAAAATGCAAACAACCAAATCAACATCTCATGTGCCTCAATGGTGCCTACACAGACCTCAAATCAAGGGTCAAACCAACTAGTGTCCCCACTCTAAAAAATGTACAATATAAACTGACTCACCTGGTTGTTTATTTGAGGGAGAAAGGAAAGGTGCATCCTCAACACATCTTGTAGGCACCACAAGAAATAAAAATGCTTCTAGAGAACAATGGAAACCAGACAAGGTCAACAACAATTGTGCCTGTATAAAATCTCGGGGACCCTTTATTTTGGCAGACCATACAGACCAAAATTTGTTCATGCAAGCATTGGCTTTGTTATATATAATAGATTTGATAGCCATGTTATGGAGAAATATAATGCTTACCTCAACTTCTTCACCTTGACTAACAATGTTTCCCTTTACAAAGCTCTCATTGCAAGCCTCCAACATGCTTTGTGGTGTGGAATCACACATAACGTGGCTTATGGACATGACCAACTCATTTGCAGCCATGTAACAAGTTCCCTCACACTCTTTGTTATAATATTATTGTATCTCTGGGAAATTTGTATGGCATTGCCATGTGTTAAGTTCAATGAAAGTAGATAGTATGGGAAATTTGTATGGCATTGCTAAGTGCATTTTTCTTGGTTAGTGGAAGTAAATAGCTAATATAGTCCCACAAAGGTTCAACCCCTACCAATAATATGTACTTCTTGTATATGCATGCATAATGATTGAGGTCGAGAACAAGTTTTTGAGAATTTCAATGAAACAAATACCTCATTAACCTTCATTTTGATAAGAAGAAGCTTGTTAAAATTGTAGGGAATTCATTGTATTCATTCTTGGGTTATTACTTGTTGTAATATTTCAGATATAAAAAGTATGTAGAACATAAATAAAATGCTAGAAATGGCAGATAAACAACAATATAACATAACAACACCACAATAACATTGAAATGATACCAAAATAACACCAGAAAGATCACTTTGATTCTGAGAGCAATGTTCATGGGCCTCTTCGAGGGGGAAACCTCTAGTCGAACAAATCTCTATTACAATAATATCCAAGCTAGGGTTCTCATACCCTTTACTCCTATTTATACTAAACATGTCTATCAAAAGAACCATCTAGAGGAAGATCCTTCTAGAAGCAGAAGCTTCTATTAGGTCTTCTTACATTCGACTTATTCTACCTTATTGCAAGGCCNTCCATGAATTACCTCACTTCTAAAACATTCATGGGGGTTTTCCATCCCATTATTACATTAATTTCCTTTGGATCCACTACTACTCCTTCCTCACAAATACTATGCCCCAAATAATGAATATGCCTTTGAGAAAAGGAACATTTTCTTAACTTAGCATAAATTGTATGCTCTCTCAACACTTATAGCACTAACCTCAAGTCCTCTTCATGCTCCTCCTCTAGTTTTGAGTAAATAATAATTTCATCAAGGAACACAATGACAAACTTATCCAAACACTTCCTAAAGATCTCATTCATCAAGTACATTAAAGTAGTTAGTGCATTTGTCAAACCAAATGCCACTGCCATAAATTAATGGTGTCCATACCTCATTCTAAAAGTATTCTTACTAATGCATTCATCATTTATCCTTAGTTGATGGTAGTCTGACCTCAAGTCTATCTTTGAAAATATTTTTTGTTCTCTTAGCTAATAAAACAAGTCATCAATGGGTAGAGGATATTTATTCCTCATAGTGACTTTGTTCAATTTCCTAAAACCAATGCATAGTATCAAAGTTCTATCTTTATTCTTTATACAATGTATTCATGCTCCCCAGGGAGATACACTTAAGTGTATGTACCCTTTCTTTAACAAATCCTCTAGTTACATTGATGGATCCTTCAATTTTGGTATACTCATCCTATATGGAGTAGACAGTGTTGTTTGAGGTCTCATTAGGCTATAAAGATACTTTCAAAAACTCTTGAGAAATGATGCAATAATCAGAACCAAATGCAATGCACTTAGGTTAATTAAAAAAAATGTTTAGTTTACAAAACACTAAACACATATGCATCATCCAAACTTGCATGAAATTAAATAGACAAACCTGAACAATCAACTGAGAAATGCTAAACAAGAAATGGGAAAAAGGAAACAACCTTAACAAAAAAACAAAAAACAAAATTTGAAAATCAAATTATAAAATGAAAACAACCAAATCAACATCTCATGTGCCTCAATGGTGCCTACACAAACCTCAAATTAAGGGTCAAACCAACTAGTGTCCCCACTCTAAAAAATGTACAACATAAACTGACTCACCTGGTTGTTTATTTAAGGAGGGAGAAAGGAAAACTGCATCCTCAACACATCTTGTAGGCACCACAAGAAATAAAAATGCTTCTAGAGAACAATGGAAACCAAACAAGGTCGACAACAATTGTGCCTATATAAAATCCTGGGGACCCTTTATTTTGGTAGACCATACAGACCAAACTTTGTTCATGCAAGCATTGGCTTTGTTATATATAATGGATTCGATAGCCATGTTATGGAGAAATATAATGCTTACCTCAACTTCTTCACCTTGACTAACAATGTTTCCCTTTACAAAGATCTCATTGCAAGCCTCCAACATGCTTTGTGGTGTGGAATCACACATAACATGGCTTATGGACATGACCAGCTCATTTGCAGCCATGTAACAAGTCCCGTCACACTCTTTGTTATAATATTATTGTATCTATGGGAAATTTGTATGGCATTGCCATGTGTTAAGTTCAATGAAAGTAGATAGTATGGGAAATTTGTATGGCATTGCTAAGTGCATTTTTCTTGGTTAGTGGAAGTAAATAGCTAATATAGTCCCACAAAGGTTCAACCCCTGCCAATGATTGTACTTCTTGTAGATGCATGCATAATGATTGAGGTCAAGAACAAGTTTTTGAGAATTTCGATGAAACAAATACCTCATTAACCTTCATTTTGATAAGAAGAAGCTTGTTAAAATTGTAGGGAATTCATTGTATTCATTCTTGGGTTATTACTTGTAATATTCCAGATATAAAAAGTATGCAAAACATAAATAAAATGCTAGAAATTGCAGATAAACAACAATATAACATAACAACACCACAATAACATTGAAATGATATCAAAATAACACCAGAAAGATCACTTTGATTCTGAGAGCAATGTTCACGGGCCTCTTCGAGGGGGAAACCTCTAGTCCAACAAAGCTCTATTACAATAATATCCAAGCTAGGGTTCTCATACCCTTGACTCCTATTTATACTAAATATGTCTATCAAAAGAACCATCTAGAGGAAGATCCTTCTAGAAGCAGAAGCTTCTATTAGGTCTTCTTACATTTGACTTATTCTACCTTATTGCAAGGCCTTATTAATATTGACCTTTATTACATCCGAATATATTGTTCTACCTACGTGAGGGGTTAGGTCCATAACACTTGTGGATGCACAAAAGACTACAAACAAACTAGTGATTGGGACCAAGTGTAAGTTCTGGACTACTACAAAATTTACATTTGACTAGCCTTAATTTTGATAAGAAACTTGTTAAAAAATATATGGAATTTATTGTATTCATCTTTGTGTTGGTACTTGTGGATGCACTAACCTTATACAAACAAAATAATGATCGGGATAGTGATGGTGATTGTGGATGTGTTGGTGTTTTGGATGATTTTGATGGAATAGATACCCCACTAACCTTAATTTTGATAAGAAGAAGATTGGTCAACAAATGCATACTATTCGCGATATTGATGTTTCTGCTGATACTTGTGGAACAACAATTTACAAACATTTTGGGTAGATGCAATTTGTGGACAAATTTAATGGAGTATATCGATAACCTTAATTTTGATGGGAACAAATTGTTAAAAATATGCAAGGCATTCAATGTATTTTATTTTATTGCATGCAGGTGATGAATGAATATACAATTGATAACCCCAGACTTAAGAGGTACTATGACAAAGTTTGGGAGCTGGCTTCAGATTTTGAGAGCTTTGGGTTGGATCATATATATTTTAAGGATAATTCTAAGGCACATTTTCTAACTCGTTGTGGATTCAAGAACGCATTCGTAGACTAAAGTAGCGAACCCTCAGAATATATTATGGATGGATGCAAATATCCAATGTCTGTGAGAGAATACATTCTAAAGCATAAATGTATGGGTTAAGAACCATATAATACATTTTGTACTTTATTCAACATCGCTTCCCAAACTCCTATGTAGATGTTCAAAAGCTTGCTAGGCATATAAGTGATTGTTGGCCCTTGACCAAGTTTTGGGAGTTTCTTGGTCATGTTGACCTATTTTGGGACTTCGACAACCTATCGAAGGAAGAGCGCAAGAAGAAGCGGAGATCACGGGATCTCGGCCCCCTTTTTGGGTTTTTGGGAATATGTAATGGGAAGGGGATGTCGGCCCATGGGTTTACCCATGTTTAAGCCTATTTTGTATGTATATATAGATGTCTAGGCCATATAGAGAAATAATGAAATCGACATCTATGTGATGTAGGCTAAGTGCCAAGAGTTGAATCTGTGTGATCAAGGCTTTGTGCATCCTGTTTAAGACTTGCAGCGCTGAGTGCAAGTCCCTGTGAGAGACTGTAGAAGGCTTTGTGTTGTAGCACAAGGAAGAAGGATCTAGCGAGTTGCACAGATCTTCTATCCTGTGCAGAGTAAGGGTTTTGAGGCTCTGTGCTTGTAACCGATTTATTTAAGACAATAAAGAAGAAGAGTTGGTGGGCGTAGCCCCAGGGTGGGGGTGAACCACGTAAACACTGTGTTGTGTGCTTTGTGCTTTGTCTTGATGTGTTCATATGTTATATGATAAGTGCTCTGATATGTTTAGATAGATCTATTTATGCTTTGTGCTTATCATATGTGAGAATGTTAGATCTGATCTAGATAGTCATGTTTAGTGCTTGATATGCTCATTCTGATCCATTTGTATATGCTAAGTGCTTGAATACTGTAGATTGATGTGAATACCATGAAGCTCTGTTATATCAATGGAGTGAATAGTGATTACATATTAAGGAATTGATGGTGCTAAGAGATGTATTAAGTATTATAATCACATATCTGTGTCCCAGATAAGGTTGCAGACACTTGAGTCCTGCAACCACCCCTGCCTCTACCTTGGGTGAGACTTCATCTGCTTCGCAGGTGTTGCTGAAAGGGACGATAGTTAGGGTTTTGTTGGTGCGTTGTTGTAGTGTTGAACCCTAGGTCTGCCCCTGTGCACACAAATGGTTCTGTTGCCAGGACTTGAAATTGTGATTGTTGGGAACTGAGAAAGAGGAAGCTATGTGCAAAGATTCATCCTGAAATTGTGAAATTTCTCTGTGTAGATCTGTGCCCTAGTGCGTAGTATTATACTTGACTTATAAATCTTTGTGCTAAAGAAATAATATTAGATCTGAAAGAAAGAAGCCCGATCTGAAGAAAGGAGGTCGGATCTGAAGGAAAGAAGCAAGATCTGAAACTTTGTGCTCTAAGAAAGGTAAGAATAAAAGAGGTAAGATATGAAAGCTCTGTGCTCTGATAAAGGTAAGAATAGTTAAAAATTTTAGATCTGGAAGCTCTGTGCTCTGTAAAAGTAAGATAAGTGAAAATTTTCGTTTCTAGAGTATGGATATAGGTATGATTGATAGATTTTGTCCTAACTTAAAAACTAGGGCACTAATAGATGAAAAAAGGTTTGATATGAATAGATCTGATAAGAATCATGAAATATATGTTATACCTATGCATAGAAAATATGTTTGGACTAACAAATGGATGCAGGATCCTAGAAATAAATTGTTGCAGGTTAGCTCATACGATCCTAGCATGCAGTACATGAGAGGTTGGGGATCATTTAAAAGAAAGAGAGGATTGACCCTTTTTTATAGTTGCAGAAGACCAGGACATCTTTCTAAGGAATGCCTTGGAAGAAGACCTAGTTGTCTTTGTTGTAAGGCTATGGACCATGAAGTGTTGGATTGCCCTACTAAGCTTGAAAGTACGAACATAAGACAAGAAAACCCTAAGCTAGATCCAAAAACTAAGGCTATAGTAGAACCCCAGAAATAATCAGAGAAGGTATTAATACAGATGAAAGACACCTTGGATGTCCATCAACATGTTAGACTATCAGAGATTTTTAAAGACAAGAAGTGCCTTGAAGCAAGAATAGGGGAATTCGACATTGATTGTGTTCTAGATGAGGAAACACAAGTGAATATCATGATAGAAAGGACTTGGGAAGCTATAAGAAGGCCTGCTACGATCCCCTCACTAGGAGGAATAGGGTTATTCAGAGGAAAGATGGTAAACTTATGTGGGAGGCTCACTCAGATACCTATGATCGTCAATGGAACTTTGACAAAGGAAGATTTTGAGATTATTAAGTTTATTGAAGACAATACCCCGTTTACCATGTTAATAGGAAAACCTTGGATTGACAGAGCTCAAGCCAGACGAAGGGAAGAAGAAGAAGCAGAAGAAGCAAGACTTAAAATATTTCATGACTAAAAGGATCGCACAATTAACTGAAGAACATGAGAACATATCGAAGATATTTGACACTAGAGACCCTGATGTCGAAGTTGTAGGAACATCAGAGGACTCCCGAAATATTGAAGTACTTACTCCAGATAACAAAGAGGTATTACCCCTGAATCCCAGGAAAGAATATCAACACCGCACACTGACTATGTTAAGAGACGATAAGAATCAAAATGGACAAGAGACTATTGAGACGAAGCTCACTGGAAAGAAGGCGAGGAAACACAGTAAGAAGAGAGCTAAGTTGCAGAAGGTTCTAGAGGGAACTTCACAGAAATAAATTTTGCAGAATTGAAGCTTCGCCGGGATATCAGAACAACGACACATGGCACTTCGCCATGGTGAAACAATATAGCCCTTGGACCCGATATATCCGGTCGACTTCCACTACGAACGGACATAAAAGCAATAAAGGTTCCTCATCAGACTGTTGGAAGGCACCATAATGGATCGAACAAGAGTTAATAGGGGCTCATAACCGTTGCACACGCACTGTTGCCGAGTTGCCTACTTATCCCTTCGCGCTATGCACGAAGAACACTTTTGCTAACTAAGAATTTGAAGTCCGCAGACTGAACGAATTGCATATTGTGATCATTGTGCCCTTGCTAGTATTCCATTGCCGTGTCTAAGTCCATCGTGACCTCGATAATTTTAATCCTGAGCACGTATGTCCGACGAGCTCACCACAGTTGAAGAATCAGTGACAGAAGTTCTCCTCGACTTGATGACTGAAAGAGTCATGTCGGAGAGAGGGATTTCTACAAGTGTACAAACATCTTCGACGAGAGGACTATAGGCCTCTCCATCCACTACTCGAGCCAGACTATCCCAACCCACTAATGAGAAATGAACGAAGCACAGAGACGCTATCACAAATGCCAAGCTGATTCCGAGCATTTTACCTGCCTATCTACCACATTTGAGTGGTGCAATAAACCGAGACAGTGTGCCCAAAGACTTTGAATACGCGTTGGTCACTGTGTACCTTTTGAAAGAGGTGCGTGCAGTTCGTGCTGACCAGGATAAGCTCGCAGTGTTGAAGTTTAGCGACTTCAACCTCGGTGAAAGGAAGGTTTACAACATGCTCGCCTCGCATAAGTACCTGACGAGAACCAAAGGAAATAACTCAAATATTACCCCTCAGTCATGGACCCAGAACCTCGCGCAGTCCACCCTACTGAATGTTATGAAGATTCCGCACTTCGGGTGACACCAGGAGGTGAATGCATGCATCAAATTATTGTTGTTTTGCTAGCATGGAGGCTATTTGTGGTTGAACCGCCGCATCACAGTGGATCCAACATTGATCAATCAAATCATAGGGCTAATCATGCAAGGCCCTGAACCACAGGATTGCTACCCCGGAAAGACCACGGATTGTGCTCTCGCCCAGAGGATAAATGATACTTATGGAGATGTAGAGAAGGGCACGCGAGGCTACAAGGTAGCCTCTATCCAGAGTGGTGCAGTGCGCCTAGCCTATCAACTGATCACAGGGAAATTAGTTCGCAAGAACCGACCCACCCAAGTAACCAGATTTGTAGTCGACCTCACAGGGAAGTGCACGGAGGGCCTACACATGAATTGGGTGAAGTACTTGGTGAACCAGTTAGAACTGGAATGTAGGGAAGCGCAAGACCAAGGATATGAGTTCCACTTCAGTTGGCTTCTCATATTAATCGCGTTCATCGAATGGGAGATGCCGGAAGGTACGAACTTTCGAGACATCGAGCCCTTTGAACCACTGGCCGCAAAGTTTAGTACACTGTGGTACTCTAGTGACATGAACAAGAAGTGGCAATCAAATGTTGTCTTCCACACCTACTACAACCAGCTAAAGACCTCTATCCAGTCTGAACCTCGCATAACCCCTAACACACTCCACATGTTTAGACCCTTGATGAAATTCAGCGCAGACCACCATTTTATCTATATCACAACACGTGCTGATGAGCATAAACAACAGCTGCAGTCATACTACAAGCTCACGGAGGAAGAATTAGAAGAGATTACCAAGGAATTGTCGGCACACCTCCTTGTTCCAGCGGACCCTGCAGAGATGTCCGATGTTGACAGTCTAGAACCTGCGACGGATATACCTATACCTAGCAAGACAAAGAAGACCGAAGAGGTCCACGATTTAGACAACGCATCCATGAAGACCGCTTCCATCTCAGTAGAGAAAGGAGGAGATGGAAGAGAGATAGATGGCACAGAAGTGGAACAAAAGAAAGGCGAGGTTACACCACCTAGAGACGAGGAGGACCCCTCGAAGAAAAGGAAGGCTTCCCCTCCAAAACCTTCCTCAAGGAATAAATTGAAAGCAACTAGAACTAAGTTTGAGACTACCCTCACCTCAGACGACTTCGACTTTATCGTCGTAGCACTGAACGATGCTTCACTGGAGATAGCAGAGAAGCAGGAAGCTAAACAGGAGGAGGTGTTCAGTCAGATCAAGGTTGAACTTCAAGAAGTGCAACAGGCACTATGGTCCAACTGTGAAGTTTCTACTACGCCTCTATCAGCAGGAACACCAGAAATAGGAGATGAGCCAGCTCAACTCCACTGGATCGCTGATACAGTCGAAGCTCGCCTTCGACGAGCATAGGAGGAGACAACGTAAGCGACCCAGGCTTTGACGCAAGCACAAGAAGATCTTCTAGAGCAGCACAGTACTGCTGAGCATGAGAAGCTTACTTTGCAAGAGAGGTTCGATGAAGGGAAAGCCCAGCTGCATAAAGAAAAGGAACAGTTGCTCGCAAAGCAATTTGAAGTACAAGAGATGGTCCACATAACACTTTGCTCTGTGACAGTCATTGAAGTAAAGGCTGAAGAACGAGTCCCACAACAGGTGGCACAACTCAAAGACGTAATCCAACAGCTCCAGTAGCACATAGCAAAATTGGAGCTTTGCACTGTGCCCGAAACCCCTCAAGATGTACGAGACCAAAGGGAAGCCACTGTCCGCAATGCAGTTGACAGATTAAAATCTCTTGCCTTGGAGTGTAAGAAGCTGAGTAACCAGAGCGCTCAAACATATGAAAACCTCACTGAGAATTCGGAGTTACAGGCGCTTGAGTTGCAGCTCCAGGAAGCGAAACAGAACACAGATACATTGTAGGCGCAACTGAAGGCCTTGTCCGCTGTAGACAGAATGAAGAGGTCTCATGAACAACACATAGCTCATCAGTAGATCCATACGCTTCAAAGCAAAGTGATGGAAGTCACCCAACAACTTCAACCTGTGAAAGATAAGGCATGTCTGTTGTTTACAGAGGTCGAGAGCCAAGGAGCAGAGCTAGAACAGGTCGTCCTCACAACAGAACAATGCCTAGAAGGACCAGTAAGTGACGCAGTAATACATGAGTTCACTGAACAAGAGGCCATAGCAAAGCAGCAAGTCGAAGCATCTCGAGCCAAGCTCGAGGCAGAATTGCTCAGACCAGAGTGACTCGGGACGAGTCACAAGTGAGTGTTGGGGGCCTGTTGGCCCTTGACCAAGTTTTGGGAGTTTCTTGGTCATGTTGACCTATTCTGAGACTTCGACAGCCTGTCGAAGGTGGAGTGCAAGACGAAGCAGAGATCACGAGATCTCAACCCCTTTTTGGGCCCCTTTTTGGGTTTTTGGGAATATGTAACAAGAAGGGGATGTCGACCCATGGGTTTACCAATGTTTAGGCCTATTTTGTATGTATATAAATATGTCTAGGCCATATAGAGAAGTAGGGAAATCAACATCTATGTGATGTAGGCTAAGTGCCAAGAGTTGAATCTGTGTGATCAAGGCTTTGTGCATCCTGTTTAAGACTTGCAGAGATGAGTGCAAGTCCCTGTGAGAGACTGTAGAAGGCTTTGTGCTGTAGCGCAAGGAAGAAGGATCTAGCGAGCTGCGCAGATCTTATGTCTTGTGCGGAGTAAGGGTTTTGAGGCTCTGTGCTTGTAACCGATTGATTGAAGACAATAAAGAAGAAGAGTTGGTGGACGTAGCCCCAGGGTGGGGGTGAACCACATAAACACTGTGTTGTGTGCTTTGTGCTTTGTCTTGATGTGTTCATATGTTATATGCTAAGTGCTCTGATAGGTTTAGATAGATCTATTTATGCTTTGAGTTGATCATATGTGATAATGTTAGATCTCATCTAGATAGTCATGTTTAGTGCTTGATATGCTCATTCTGATCCATTTGTATATGCTAAGTGCTTGAATACTGTAGATTGATGTGAATACCATGAAGCTCTGTTGTATCAGCGAAGTGAATAGTGATTACATATTAAGGAACTGACGGTGCTAAGAGCTGTATTAAGTATTATAATCACATATCTGTGTCCCAGCTAAGGTTGCAAACACTTGAGTCCTGCAACCACCACTGCCTCTACCTCGAGTGAGACTTCATCTGCTTCGCAAGTGTTGTCGAAAAGACCGATAGTTAGGGTTTTGTTGGTGCACTATTGTAGCATTGAACCCTGGGTCTGCCCCCGTGCCAACAATGATGAAATGAACTTGTGGTGCAAATTGCATGATAACAAGTCTTTTGTGGGTTTGTTATCATATCATAGCCTATGGTTTCACAGGCTAATGGTGCCTTTTTGTTTAGAGATTCTTTTACTTTTGCAACAATGATGATGGAGCATGTGTTATGTTCTTTGGTTTTCTTAAAAATTTATATGGTCAAATGGAAAGAGAGACTCCTACTATTTACAGTGTTTCTTATTATCATGATTTTGGAGAAGCAATTAGTATTAAGCAATGTTACATTTAAAAATTATCATTATTTTATTTGGGAAGTAATGATTCCTAACCAATGTTGTAGCCAACAATATCATTTATTCGGGGAGCAATGATTTCCATCTAATGTTATATTTGTAGCCAACAATATCATTTATTCGAGGAGCAATGATTTCCATCTAATGTTATATCCAATGATTTTATTTAGGGAGTAATAAGCATCCAACAATGTTGTATTCAATAACAAGTATCTTAAAATATAAATCATTGGATGTGGAATGTGAAAAATTTGCACATATTAAATGGTATGTGTGGATATTTTTAAATATATATTATGCGATTTTGAGTAGGTAAAATAACATTCCATTCCATAAACATCAAGTTAAATTTAATTAATTTATAAAAACATTTTATATAATATACAAGAGAATTATTAATGGAAGAGAAATACGGTGATTGAAAAGAAAAGTTAATTCTTCTTCCCTAACATTTAAATCTTATTTTATAAGATATTTTTTTTTTATCACTGGTTCATAACATCTTACACCAAAAATTACAAAAATATATTAAAATTTACAAAGATATTGAAATGAAATTTCTCAAATTTAATTACAATCTCAAAAGTATCACTGTGCAACTCATTCAATTAAAACGCAAGAAACTTACTTCGCCAAGATTTAGTGAAGGTTTAAAAAATGTGTTTTGGTTAGTACAAACACCCCCATCGCCCCGAGGGGCGAGCCTTCTTCGAATCTGTCCACGAAAGAAGGCTCGCCCCACCCCACCTTCCCATTTATTACCCCGTCTAGAGTGGCATCGGTCGTTAACGTGGCAAGCGTAAATTCATGCAGGAATACCTTGAGCTACGGACCACATCGAACTTAGGTTGGCTCGGGTCACATTATAAGAACAAGACTTCATCCCATAATAGTATTGTAGCGGTTCACAGAAAAGCAATGGCAAGAGTAGGATACCTTCGACATGAATTCCATGGCACCCTCTGCTTTGGAGGATCATGCAGACCAAACCCTGGTCATGGCAGCATTGGCTTCATTATTCATAGCGACAATAATGGCGCCGTTTTGGAAAAGTTCAGCACATATGTCAATGATTGTTTCAGGCTTAACCAGCAATAGTGCTCATTACAAAGCCCTCATAGCTGGCCTCCAACATGCTCTCTGGCTTGGCATCACTCACATCACCGCCCTTGGACATTGTGAGCTCCTTTGCAAGCAGGTAACAAGCACTGTACTGTCCTCTCTTTGCATTTAGAATCAATATATTTCTATTTCTTTCAAGGAACTATTTATTTCAAGGAAGAATTGTTTCTTATGTTGTGTAGGTGAAGGGTAAGTGTAAAGTGGATAAACCCTGGCTAAAGAGATACTGCAACACAGTTCAGAAACTGGCTTCACAGTTTCAAAACTTTAAATTGGAGCATATTTATGTTCAAGATAATTCTGCCGCGCGTTCCCTAGGCCGGGCAGGGTTTCACAGTACTTTTGTAGACCGGAGTAATCGTGCAGAGTGTGAGATTTTGCAGAGTTGCAGCGATCCAGAGTCTGCCAAGGAATACATTCTGGAGCATAGATGCGAGGGTTACCATAAGATGAAATACATTCT
>SNQJ01S0035501.1:38190-55292 GCA_010110895.2 Picea sitchensis | reverse complement strand
ATATATATATATATATATAAGTGATCTGGAAATAAAACACATAATCGTAACCTCATTCTACCATTATCTTGATAACTCAGATCATTATATTTATTCAGTTTTGTATCCAATCTAGGTATTACCAGTTCAGAATGAAACATATCGTCAATAACAACAAGGCATGTTGATAGGAAATAAAACGACATAATATTGTATATCTAATACACTTCGATCTCTTTTCTTAGAAATCAAACATACAGAATTGGCAACAGAGCCTTCAATCTAAACAATAATCCATGGCAATTAATTTCTAGAGTAGGGTGAGACCAGAAACAATAAGGAGAATCATTTAAACAGTCATTTCATTTCTTCAAAACGAATAGGGTAATCCTGTACATAAAGAGTTGCAAGAGTCATACTAATAACCATACCAAAATTTAAGTTACAGTTGGGAATTTTTTCCCTTTTCAAGCCTAATAGGAGACTGAGGAAACAACACAAAATGACTACATGTAAAATTGCAACACTGAATGTTCAAACTCTAGAAGAATTACAGAAGGGAACTCGAATACCTTTTTCACCGAGCATGTGGATGAATATCTGAAACCATTGCATAGACAAAAAACCTAGAAGAATCACCATACAAAGATTAGAAAATTATATACAAGGAAAACTTGAGAAAAAACATGAACATAGTGATAACTGTTTATGAATACATCATACCAAGACATTACTTAACTTCCAATTCCCGGATCGCATGACTTATTTCCCTTGTTTCTTTCCTTTTGGACATACGCTTAGGTCCGAGGATGGATGGGGAAAAAACTCACTGATGGGTACCCTCTCATAAAAAAGGGCCCATCATTAATGATGTGTATCAATTAAAAAAATGAACGATTTAAAACAATACAAGGAAATGTTTACAAAGTATTCAGGAATAATGAAATATAGTAAGCGACTATACTAAGTCCCTTTATAAAGGGATGACGTATAATATATTAAGCGTAACAAAGATAAGTATTTCATTTAGACCAGAGGCACATCTAACTGTCGAGTTTAGTCTACCAATCAAATGACACAAACATGTTGTGCATAGGCGTCATAAACATATTTTTCCCACACATGGCAAAAGCTACTTAACAGTTGAGTTATAGATCCACCAGAAACAATGTACATGGGATATAGTATTAATTCAATGTTTGATACAAAAACCCCTCGCCACTGAATTCAAATGGTAGGGATAGCGAAAATGACAAATAACATCTGAGAATTTTTAAGAGACTTTGCTGGTACTGTAAGATATCATAGTATGACGAAAATTACATAGGTCCTTTAATTCAATGGTGGACGACAGGTTGAGACCAAAACGGATACAAGATGAATTATACAACGCTATATGCAGTTCACAATGGGACACTTTCGCATGACTCTTACCCTTCCTCAGATAAACAAAAGTTTGCTTTACTATAACTTAGTGAGGGGTGGGCGTATACAATAAGACAACAAAGAGGACTGTAACTGTAACTAAAGAAAGGATTTAAGGTTTTGGAGCCTCAGGTAAGTGGCCTTCTTTACGGTCTTGAAGGCCAGAACAACGAATAAAGGTAAACTAGAGACCTCATGAAATGTATAACCATTACCATTATCCAAGCTATATATTGTCAAGCAACCTTCACATCGAATGACTCCATAACCAGAATGATTGTTATAATACAGAGGGTTCCCAAAGAGACTAAGCAGATGCTCTTACCTTGTTTATGCAGAGTCCCATGGTAGAGGTCCACCCAAAACATTTGTTCCAGGGCAACTCCACAACTTAAGCACTGAAGAGTTACAAAGAAGTTTTGATAACTCGACCACAATCGTAGGAAACACACAGAGTCGATGTCAAAATAAGACTAATGAAGATGGTAGACTCTAACACCCATCTACCAGTCTAATTATGCTTTATGGTAGTACATAAGCTCAGTACCGTAGCTAGGGAAAGGTGGCGAGATTTCAGAGGGACACATTAAATTCGTTATAATCCCAAGGGGTTGTTTTCAGAGTGCCTTAAAAGCTCTGGCAGAATAGTCATTACACCTTCTCGACCGTATCCAAAGTTGATCTCACCTCAATCCACAAAAAAATGGAATTGGTAGACAATTCATATTACTCGTTCTATTTTGGTTAGGGTTTGTTGTACTCATCGAATTCCGTTAAGGAAAAAGGGAGCCTCATATCAAGAGTTAGTTCGGATGGGAACGATAATTATCCCTAAAAGGATGATGTGAGAACTGGTCCTTAACTACTATCCCCATGTCTCATACTCATACGTACTGGGACCACTTTGATAGCAAAGGGTTCATTAAGTTCTCTTCCACCCATACCCGAAGAAACGTAATGGCCACTTTAGAATTTATGAAGGGTCATTCGTAATACTCTTCTCACAGTAATCCTTGTTGGCGCAATAGAATTGTCAATAGACTTTATAGATATAGGTTATTGCATAAACGTTTTGTGGCGCAATAGGTTTGGTAATAGTTATGTTTATATATATAAGTTAGGGTTTCGTTGTATTCATTGAATTTCGTTAAGGAAAAAGGGAACCTCATATCAATAGTTAGTTCGGATGGGAACGATAATTATCCCTAAAAGGATGATGTGAGAACTGGTCCTTAACTACTATCCCCATGTCTCATACTCATACGTACTGGGACCACTTTGATAGCAAAGGGTTCATTAAGTTCTCTACCACCCATACCCAAAGAAACATAATGGCCACTCCAGAATTTATGAAGGGTCATTCATAATACTCTTCTCACATTAATCCTGTTGGCTTGGGCCAGAATTGGCTCTTCAATGGATTTATATAGATATAGGTTATTGCATAAACATTTTGTGGCATAATAGGTTTGGTAATAGTTATGTTTATATATATATATATATATATATATATATATATATATATATATATAATGTTGCATAAATATTTTGTGACGCAATAGATTTGACAATAGTTATGTATGTATATAAATTGTTGCATAAATATTTTGTGTCGCAGTAGAATTTGGCAATAGACACACACACACACACACACACACACACACACACACACACACACACACACACACACACACACACACACACACACATATATATATAGGTTGTTGCATAAATACTGTGGTATATATATGTATAGTTTGCTAAGGACAGAAGTAATTCCGTCGCGGTTAGAATAGAAAGAAACACTTGTATGATTGCAAGGAGTCAAGGGTTTCGAGGATGAGGTGAAGTCTTATAATTTCACTTATAAAATGGCTTTGATAAGTATTAATGTGGGAGGAAGAAGAAGATAATATCCTTGTAGCAAGACTAGAATTAAATATGTCTTTAATTTGAGAATCTATGACCACAAAGATTTTTTTTTTATGGTAATTAGAGGTACATTACAAGAGACCAAAGTGGTTCAAAGAAAGGAAAGGGAGGCAAACAAGGAAAAGAACATCACGACCAACAGACTTGGGTTCATATTTAGATGATGAATCTAATGTCTCATTGGTTGGTTTGACAAGTAAAATTGGTGATGTATTTGATTCTAGAAGTAAATTGTTTCACTTAAGGGTCATAATGAGGCATACTAAGGTCGACACATTGATAGATAGTGGATCTCAATATAACTTGATTTTAGAGGAATTGGTTAAAAAATTGGGACTAAACACTCAGATGCATCATAAGACTTACTCACTCAAATGGATAAGAAACAATAATAAATTGCACATAACAAAGAAATGTACATTAAAGTTTGCAATTTCATCTAAGTTTGTGGACGAGGTAACATGTGATGTGATGCCACTCAATGAATGTGGAATGGTCTTAGGAAGTCCTTGTATGATCGTAAAGAAATCTTCTACAGGGAAAATAATCAATATCACTTAATCAAAGAAGACAAAGAATATGTGCTACATGCTCATCATTTAAAAGAAAATAAATCTCTTCAAACAATGGAGCAATTAAGAAAGGCAACTCGTGCAAGAAACACACCTATAATTGTTTCAAATCAAGTAATAGATCTTAAGCAAGAACATGAGATGATTGTAGAATGGAAGATCAATCACACTTTTCTTCAAGATAAGATAATGTCATGCAAGTATTACAAACATATTAGCTCATTTGCATTCATATTTCTAATGTTATCATTATTAATGTTTTCAACATGGATGATAGTGGCTTCAGTAAGATGTCACATAGTACATGTGGCTAACAATATGATGTGAGTTATCATGGTTGTTTTACAGTTGATATTGATGAGACAGGTGCACATGATAGAGTTTAAAGACAGAGAACAAGTGGGGTGGACTAACCCGCACTTGATGACTAGTCAGTAAACTTTTGGAGAACCAAAAGGTCCTTAGTGGGGAGGCGTGATCCATAATGGATCCATGAACCAAAATGGGCCTAGGAAGGCCTACAAATCAAAGTTCTCAGAATGGTTTCAAAACATACGTGTGTGTAGGCCTCGTCGATACAAACCCAACGCAATTTGAACAGGATCAAATAGATGTCATATGAGAATGATATCACGGTCTGTTCGTTTCATCAAATAGACAAAAAAAGATGTTGATTGTACAGTTTGTACTGTGCTGACGTGGTAGCTGAATCCGTACAGCTGACATGACAGGGTGCATTGGCACTCATGTGGGTAGATGCAGGTGGACGAGTTAGGGTGTGACACATGGCACCACTTCAAGGGTGACACATGGCACAGGCTGACGTGGCTATGTCGTACGAAACATGGAAGTTGGCTTACGTGGCAAGGCCGTACGAAACGTGGTAGCTGGCTGACGTGGCATGTACATTGGTTGCTGAATGGGCATGAAAACTAACAGGCAAATGAATTAGTGTAGGATGTGAGGGATGAGGATGGGCCCTCCAATTTTTAAAATTTATTCTTGGTAGCCTTCAATGTCCTTAGATTTCCCTTTTGCAAGCCTCTTAACCTTGAACTCTATGTGACTATGTCTTATCTTATTACATGGGAAACTTTCCATGACATAGGCTAGAATCCATTACAACAATACTTATTGAACCTGGGTGGGGAAGATAACAATCATTCCTCACAACCATCCGAGATATACCCAATTGACATCACAAAGTTAACACTATTGTTACACTAATCCTGGAGTGCCAATTAAAGTAATTTTTTTAAAATAGTTACTCATCCAATGGATATGTTTAAAAAGATTTTGAACAATTAACGCAAAGCCCGTAGATCGACCTCCTTAATTTTGATATTAATTGATGGACAGATGATATATGGAATTGTAAGATGAGATATCCGTTGTTCGATTGTGCTGTCTACAAGTTCATCTTGTCTATTCAATCCAATGCCTTTTAGTACAATCCACATCAATTTGTTTTTCTTTATAGGGTAAAAAGCATAAATATTCCATTTTTATGGCCATCGAATTCCAATTCAAATGAGCTTCATCTCTCCTTTTTAGTTGGCTGCCAAAACAATACTGGATGTATTTAATCATGAACATTTTTATCACCCTACATGAGAGATCGCCCTCTGGAATTCCAGAAACTCCTGCAACGTCAACCTAGATCTCCACTGGGTTTTGATACCTAATAAACTTCAGTAATAACTCATTTGATGCCTCCTTCTCACTCTGTCACTCAAACAATCCTTCATTTCATCACACAATCCAAACACATCTCATATGCCATATTCAAGGCTCTATAAACACATATCCATTCATTTTGAAACTAGGCACTAAATGCAGCGTGCATATGCTTGAAATTATGACCTCCATAGTAGGGTTGTTTAGATGAAATCCATGTTTTTTTGTATATAACGAAAATTTAATGTCATAATATATGTAACTTGATAAAATTCACATTCTCTGCATATAACACAATGGAAGTATTTGATAAATATCTAATAGTTGAATCTAAATTTCATCACTGGTTTCTTCTAGGTTCATGTATTTTGTTAATTATATGTTTTAACTTATTTTATATCCTCCTCCGTCATAGTTAGAAGAGTTAAATTCTCTTCGGTCTCGAAGGAAGAAATAAAGGGCCATTTATTTCAGTCAGGTAGGACCCATAGAAAGTCCTTCATTTTCTCTTTAGTTCTCTCTGCTTTCTTCTGGTTTAATCCTACACTATACCTTCACTAGTCCTAGACTTGGTGATGGTTTATCTTTCAAAATTGTCAAGCCTTTCACTAAAGCAATCCCAAAATTAGGGACAAGAGCAAGGGTTGAAGTGGCTTATCCTGAACCAATTGATTCCATAACAAAAGAACATTTAGCAAACTTAAATTAACTTGAACTAATAGGCAGAGTTCATCAAGTGAAAGTAGTGGGAAACAAAGTCAAATGAATTAATTAATTAATTCATTTCATATGAAGTAATGATACCTTACTTGCATAGAGCTCACTCAGGCACGACATTAAGACGTTATGACTAGTTAGTAATTGCTCTCTTCCTAGACTAGCTATATTAGTGGATTCAAATTTGGTATATTAGAGAAGAATTCTTATTAATAATACACACCCAAACCTAAAGTTTTATATTTAGTAGCTTAGACTGTATTCTTTGAAACAAATGTCCCCACTAGCTGGTAATTGTTGTTTTTCTAGACTAACTAGATTACTACTTCAGATTTGGCATATTGGTGGAACATTCTTATCAATAATACACACCTCAATCTCAAGTTCTATATTTAGTAGTTTGGATTGTATTATTTGAAACAAATGTCCCCTGGTGTAAGTTTTATATTTAGTAATTTGGACTGTATTTTTTGAAACAGATGTTCCCAAGTGACCACTTAAGTAAATCAACATTTCTTCCACCTAGATCTGTACCTGATCTATTCATGGTGTTCTATTATAATTTTTATTTAATGTCTATCTAAGAGAGTTAAATTTGGAATTTCTCCTATGGTTTAGTTTAGTGGTGGAGTTTGTTTACTCTTAAAACTTTAGCACATCATAAATCAAATTAATATAAAGAAACATAGATAAAATGTTTAAACTCAAAAAACAAAGGGTCTAGTGCTTTAAAATTTATGGTTTAATGACTTAGTTTGTTTACCATTAATACATCATAAATCAAATTAATATAAATAAACTTTAAGAAATTTTTTAAATTCCAAAAGTACAGGGTTTAATGCTTTAAACATGATTTAATACAAAATGGTAAATAGGTTTCTTTTAACCACGTCATTGAGTGAAAATTGAACCTAACACTAAGATACACTAAATATTAGATCATCACAAACACTAAGATACACTAAATATTAGATCATCACAAACACTAAGATACAGTATTTAAACATAAAAAAAAATATTAAAACCAAAAAGTTAGTTATTGATAGTCAAGTAAATGACATCATATAAGGGGAATTGATAATAAGGCCTTGATGCATCATAATATATTATTAAGTTGAATAATTTTTTTGGTCAATGATACTATAGATTTTACCTTGCAAAAATGGAACCCTACACAAAGCATAATATCTAAAAATTGGTCATCCAATCTGAAAACAATAACAAAATGAATATAATGATGTAAGGGATTGTAAGTGATAAAATAAAAGCATTATAAATTGTTCAATGTATTGTATAAGAGATATTTTTGATATTGTAGATTATTTAAAAAAATTAAAACTTTTAAAAATAATATTTTAATAAAAAATAAATCTTTAAATTTTTATAAAGTTAAAATTGAAAAAAATTTAATAAAAACAATTTTTTTTTTTAATTTTAATAATATAAATTATCTTTAAAAAAATATAAACTTTTAAAAACAATATTTTCAATAATAATAAAATGAAACTTTTATTTAAATTTTAACCAAATTTAAAACTTAAAAAACTATTTAAATACATCATGTACCAAAGCCAATCTCTAAAACATATTTAATGAATAAATGTGTCAAGTTTGTTTCTCTTTAAAGTTTCTGATCTTACCTACCTGTGTTTTTATAATTTACAATTGTGATATACTTTAACGAAAATGCAATATCTTTTCTTTTTTTATTAAAAAAATTAAAATAAATAACATAAATTTATATTAATTATAAACCTAAGCAAATTAAAGTTAATTTTGACAAAATTTATATGCTTTCACATGCCTCAAAATAAAATGAAAATGAACTTGTGCTGATTTCTTTAGCAATTTATAAGATCTATGCAAGTTTACTGGATGTGTTGGAAATTTGAAAATTCGATGAATTGGACATGATGAATTGGACATTGAAATCTTCAATCGTAGTTCTGAAAATTTAATGAATTGAATTTTGAAATCTTTAGTCTCACTTCTGTTGATTTCTTTAGCAATCTTAGTTCTGAGAATTCGATGAATTGAATTTTGAAATCTTTAATCTCACTTCTATGTTAAATGATTAAAAATTGTTTATTTATATGGAGAACTATTTTAAATTGAGCTGAAGAGATTTCAGCTAAGAATGTTGGTTTTATGGGAGTTGAATCAACAGTGTTTAATGTCTATAATATTAAATAGTTATGTGTATTTTGAACAATGATGAAAATCTCAATTATTGATGAGGACACTCATGAGAACTCCATAACTATATAAATATGATAATAGGGTTTTATTGAGTGATATTAATTTAAATTAATCGAACCTGGTGTAAGTGTGTGGATGAGGTCTTTTATTTTATAAATAAGGAGATTTTATACACAAATATGATATCTGAATTGATGTTGATCTTAAAATTAGATTATTATTATTATTATTATTATTAAAATTTATTAAAAATAATGTACCACAAAACAAAAAATAATGTAAATAACTAAGTTCCATGTTTGTAAGTTGCAAGTTTATGTAGAAAACGGTTATATAGAAAATAGAGATGTTGAAAACCGCTATATGGAAAATAAATATGTTGAAAACAGTTATAGATCAAATTGAAATACTCTCTGCCTTCTCTTAAGGAAGAATGCAAGGTATATTCATCAACGCCATTACAGGGGTATTGAACTGGGGGTGTTATAGAATGATATCGAAGTATATGAAATAAATATTCGAGGTCCAAACCTCTCTCTGTCGTTCGATAATTAGGATAAAGCACTGCCGAGAAAGAGTTCAGGTTTAACATAGAGTATTATTGAATATAACACTCAACTTTCTAAACAAACAATAATGAAAAGGGACTCAGATTAAAAAACGTATGCAGATCAAAACAATCATATGAAATTGAATTACTTCATGAAAAGGACATGCAAATCAAAACCTTGAATAATATATATAATTTAAAATGATATACATAATTTAAAGCCATTGACATTATTTTTTTTCCAACAAAAAAATATCTCAAATTTATATTTATATTGTGTATAAATTCCTTTACAAAATGCAGATGCAAGATCTGTGGGAGGGAAAAAGTAATAACAATCCAATGGCATGGAATAGACAGGGAGGATACAACAATACTTTTTAAAAACTAGTTTAGACAAAAATGGAGCTGCTTGATAGGACAACAACAGTGAATCTATACTTAGTGTTTGCAGAACTGCACTCAATCCACTTTTCCTTCACATTTCAAAGATATTAATAAAGGAGATTGGGCTTTCTTTCCCACTGTCCCAGTGGTAAACCGATAGCCTTCCTTCAACTTCATTTAGAGCCTTCTTTGAGAGGGCATCGACCTCTTTATTGTGAACCCTATAAACATGTTGGAAGCTGATATCTTTGAAATTTTTTGCCAACTCCATCTTTTTTTGTTTCCAGCACTCGATATTAACTGCATGGAGGTTACTTTTATGGTTTATCCAGTCAATGATAACTCTCGAATCACCAAGGATTTGTAATTGATTAATCGACCAAAAAGTTGCCAGAGTGAGGATCGCCCATAAACCCATAAGTTCAGCTCTAGTATT
Organism: Picea sitchensis; assembly: GCA_010110895.2. Classification (NCBI taxonomy): domain Eukaryota; kingdom Viridiplantae; phylum Streptophyta; class Pinopsida; order Pinales; family Pinaceae; genus Picea; species Picea sitchensis. The sequence continues at coordinate 45,418 of SNQJ01S0035501.1, read as the reverse complement.
AGATCCCACTCTGCAGTTGAAGAACCACTTGGTGATCCTCGACGGATGTGTCTTGAAGATGCCTCCAGCTCCGCAACATAAACCATTGGACTGCGTTGCACCATCAAAGCAAGCTAAAGTGTAACCCTCAGCCTGGGTAACCTCACAAACTTTGTTTGAGAAGACTTTAATAGAGGACGACTGCCAGGAGAAAGATGCCAAGATCCTGTGAACAACATAAAGAAGGGAGGGGGAACGATCATCAAAGATCGCCTTATTTCTTTCAATCCAAAGTTGCCAGTAGGCAAGAGAAGCCAAACTAACTGGGGCAGATTTCTCCGAAGACCACAACTTGAAGCAGTCCGAGACAGTGGAGCCGTTCCACTATAAATTAAGAGAAAAATGGGTAATCAGGCGTTGCCAAACAACCCTCGTGAAATTGCAATGAATTAAGATGTGATGGATGTCTTCAGAGGAGCGATTACAGAGGTTACAAACCCCTTCCCAGCCTCTCTTCTGGAGCATCTCCCAGGTGAGAACTTTCCCTTTTGTAGAGAGCCAAATGAATAATTTAATCTTGAGCGGAATCGACCACTTCCACAATCATTGAATCCAAGAGTTGTCAATGCCAAAGTCCAGCGGCTGAAGTAGGGCAGTGTATAAATTTTTAATTGTTATGACCCCTGATGTGTCTCCTCCAGCCCAAAAAATTGAGTCCGAGTTGGAATTCAGAGAGATACCAGTGCTTCTCAGTGCAGAGGAAAAGGTGTGCCATTCGGTGGCAGCTTCACTGCTCAAATTTAAATGATCGCTGCTCCACTTATCCGGTAAGGGGAAGACACGCTTCAGATCTTTCACTTGAGCCAGCCACAAAATACTAAATGAAGAAAGGTGAGATTGCAACGATGTTGAGAGGATCGATTGGTCCTCCAACCCAAGAATATTGTCCCTTCCGATCGAGATAGCATATCCTGATCCAAGCCTCCATCTAAGCCAATGAAGAACTACTAGAGAAGATAATGTCAGACCCTTCCAAATAGAGGACGCCCGCTGCTGAAAATGAGAAGGCTTTCGAATCTAGTTGAGAAGTGGCAGGTTCCCCAGATACTTGTCTACAATAATGCGATGCCAAATGATGTCATGCATAAGCACTCTCCAGAAAGAACTTGCCAGAAGAACCGTGTTGAAGAGGGTAAGATTTTTGAGCCCCCAACCCCCTACCCGTATGGGTCTTGGACAAAATTTCCCAACTACACAAGTGGAATTGGTGATTGACGTTTTGCCCACTCCACAGGAAACTGAAAGAAAGAATACACAGATTAGTCAGGATAAAGCAGGGAATCCGCTCCAAAGACCTCTAGAAGATGGAGAGGCTTTGTAACACAGATTTAACTAGGACATAACGCCCTCCTAGAGACAACCACTTGTTACACCAAAAACTGATTTTCCTTTCAAACTTTTCCACCAGCCAGCGCCAATCTTCAGAATTTTTTGCACCAGGTTTTAGCAGATATCCAAGGTACTTGAAACCTTGACTCAATTCAATGAAGGAAAAGGGGATGGATGCTTTTAGAGAACAGAGCTTGGCTTCATTAAGCCCACAATAATGTGTTGTGGACTTTGTAAAGTTAATGCAAAGAGCCGAAGCAAAACAGAACACCTGAAGCAAGTCTATGATCACTATCCACCTCGTATGGTTAGCCTTTGACATTAAGAGAACATCGTCAACAAACATTAGATGAATGATATTTATAAACTTAGAAACTTTTATACCTGAGATATGATGTTCATAGATAATTTTTGATAAAAGCAAGTTGAGACCTTCCATTATCAATATAAATAGGTACAGTGAGAGTGGGCATCCATGGTGGAGTCCCCTCTCACTCTTGAAAAATTTTGTTGCCTCTCCATTTATCAACATTGCAAAATTTGCGCTAGTAACACAGGACATAACCCAATCAGTTATCTTGATTCTAAATCCCACAGTAAGTAAGATCATCCTCAAGTAATCCCAGTCAATGTTGTCAAAATATTTTTTGAGATCCATCTTCAAAACCAGGGCCTTAGTATTTTTCTTTTTAATGCTATGAATTCTTTCATGAGCCGCGCCAATAGCATCCTAGATTCTTCTTCCCTTCAGAAACCCCAACTATTCAGCAGATAGACATCTTTCTAATATCAGTTTAATTATATTAGAGAGGACTTTTGAAATTACCTTATAAATAAGGTTGCAAAGGGAGATCGAGTGGTAGTCGTTGAAAGAAACCGAGTTATTTTCCTTTGGGATCAATGCCAGGAAGGTAGAATTTAAGCTTCCAAAGATATTGCCTTTTATACACGAATCCTCCACCATTTGAAGTAGATCATCTCCTACAAGATCAAATAAGAATACAAAGAACTCAGACGTCCATTCATCAGGGCCTGAGCTTCTGTCTTTTTTGAATTGGTCCAGAATCCCTTTCAGTTCCAGCAGAGTGACAGGTTTATAGAGGTCAACAGCTTCCTCCTCAGTAACCATTTTTGGGTAGAGGCTAGCAGTATTGATTATCTCATTTAAGTTGGGTCTATTGTTGGCTTTGTAGAACTATTCAAAATGAGAGACTGCTTCCTCTTAGATCGCTTCCTGACCACAAAGGATGCCACCGCATTCGCTTGAGATTGACCAAATATACTTTTTGTTCCTGTTGAAACTAGCCACCTTGTGGAAAAATTTTGTGTTTGAATCTCCACTTCTTAACCAAGTTGCTCTGCTACGTAATCTCTAGCTATTTTCCTCCTCACAGAGAAGATTGTTTCTGCTGCTTTCCAGCGCTTTAAGGGACTTGTTATCCTCCACTGATAAGGCAACAATGGCTGAGTTTTAATGAGCTGGTTGATCTCGAACTCCAGATTATTTAGCAAGTAAGTCTCTTTCTCCTTTTTAGCTTTATACCAAGATTTTGTTTGGGATTTGAGTACCTTTAATTTCCACACAATACGCAGTTTTGGACTTTCTTCCTGTAGAAAAGATGGATCCTTCCAGACACTATGAACTAAAAAAGAGTAATCGGAATCTGACAGCCAATGAATATTGAACTTGAATGGAAAAGCTTTGTACAGAGGAGGGACTTTCAATTGAAAAAGAATTGGGGCGTGGTCGGATACAAAAGGGAGTTCCACCCAAGATTTTGATAATCCTACCAAAGTCAATAAGCCTTCAGAAACTAAAAATATATCCAGACGTCTAGAAATCGCTTTAGAGCCAGAACGCCCGTTTCGCCAAGTGGGGACCAAACTTGTCGGCAAGACATTGATCAAGTTCTTTGATGCAAATAGATCTCTGTAAAATGCTTTGTTAGGATCAGACAGGAAGGAACCTCCCGAGTGTTCATCCTCAGAAAGAATAATGTTCAGATCACCGCCTAGAATAAGATTAAGAGTGGAGAGGATACCACTGTTAGCTAAGGAGGTCCAGAACTACTTACGGTCAACACATGGCCCATAATCGTTGAGAAAAGCCAACTCCTGATTGGTAGATAAACAGTGACTTGCCAACAAAATTCCTCCAATCATCAGGAAGGGAGTCAAATCGAGCAAATAGGGGTCCCAAGCAACCAGAAGGCCACTAGAATTTCCAGTGGAATTAACAACCATAGAGACCCATGAGGAGAAAAAATGATGCACGAAGTCCCTAGACTTTTTTTCAACCGAGAGGGTTTCTTGAAGAAAAATAAGAGCAGGATTCGAACGATCTAGCAATCTACGGAAAGAAGCAGCTTTGAGGGTGCCTCCAATCCCTCGAATATTCAGAGAGAGTACTAACATCACTTGGATCATGCTAAGGCCTTCAATGCTCTAAGGGCCTTTCCATCCAGGGAGGGAATGACAATAGCCTTTGGTTGAGAATTTTAACTCTCTTGTTTCTTTCTAGAACTTAGTGTCTGTAAGGGGGAGAGTTCAGTTCCAAAACCTCTAGACCAAGTGAAAGTTTTACTTCCTTTGCCTATATGGTGGGAGGAAGAGGTGCCATCCTCCGAAGAGGGATCGATGAGTTCCTTACCATGATAGATAGGTAACATGGAGGAGTTATCAGGAAGAAAAGGCCAAGAAGAAGAAGAGTTCAGAATAGCAAAGAGGCTAGCTTCATCCTCCTTAGCCTCCCTATATCCTAGCAGAACCGGGGGGGAGCCTTCTGAATCTAGAGAGGTTAAGGGGAGGCTCAAATGCCTAATCGGAGAGGAAGGAGGAGGGTGGATCGGAAGGGAGGAGGGAGCGGGGTTTGACGATGAATCTACAATAGAGGGGAGTGAGCCAACCATAGGGGGGTCGAGAGGAGGAGGGGGCAAGGGAGCAATAAAGAGGGGATCAAGGGGGGAAAACTCAATAGGAAGGGAATCCTTTGCATAGGTGGATGAAGATAGCCAAATTGAATTGTTTATAGCTTCCTTCTCTATAGCGGAAAGGGATTTAAAAAGGAGAGGGCAATGTTGTTTGATTTTTTTCGATATAGAATCAGACCACCCAAGAAGGGGAGTGGGGGTAGGTTCAAAGGAAACTTCCATAAAATTTAGGGAAGGGTCTTCGTCCATATAGTCAGGATGATTTACGAGCAAGTCAGAATCATCAGAGGGTTCAATCAAATCCTTACCAGGGAAAGAATGACGGAGATAGCCTGTTTTTCGACAATGGTTACAGTGGAAGGGGAGCCCGAGATAGTCCAGTGTCTGAGTTAGTTTTCGTCCTCTCCATTCGATTTCAAGGGTCTCCGGTAAACCAACAAAAATGTCCATCTCGACTAGAACTCTGCCCATTTTCCTCAAAGGACCGATGAGTGACTGAGGATCAATAGCAATGAATTTGCCCAAAGAATCTCCTATAGCTCGAAGAGCTCCTTCATTCTAGAGGAACAAAGGAAGGCCCAGAAGTAGGACCCAAAGGTGCCTGTGATGAAAATAGTCAGTGTCGGGGTTGAAGGCCATTCTTCAGCACTTGATCATGAGGCTGCTTCCATCGATGCCCCACAGAGTATTTAATAACAAATAGGCATCCTCAGGTGACTTGCAGATAAAACCAAGCCATCCTTTCTTGAGATAGAGGACCTCAGGGGAGTAGCCTAATCGAGGAGACCGATGAAGTTTTATCCAATCCTCAAGAGGGTGAATGATTAACATTTTATAGGAGATTCGACCCACAATAACGCAGAGCGACATTTTGCACAAATCTTCTAAGCCCACTCCATCTCCCAGCACCAAACGCTTCGCCCTTCTATTTGATTTCCACTCCTTTCGGCCATAGGGGGCAGACTGACCCGAGGTAGAAGGGACCTTTTGAACACCCGAAAAAGAAGGGTAAATTGTGCAGCCAGTTTGGAAAGAAGGATGAGTTAAAAGGCAGGGTCCATCAGAAAAGGAAGGGAATGTCGCTGGAGCTCTTGCTGCAGTCAGTGGAGGAGAAGACAGTCTAGCGAGTAACTCGTCGGGAAAGGAAGATTTGTTTGAAGTGAAGGGAACGTCGGTCTGCTTGTTCTCAAGAGAGTCAACTTTTTCGAACAACCCCACTTGTCTCCAGATAACCTCATCGGATGGATGCATAAGATTATTTAAATGAATATCCATTTCAGGCAAAGAGCTGTTATCCATCCAGGCCCACCGGCAACCACCAATAATAGTGCTGACGGGTAGCTCAGAGGCACGAAGAGATGTTCGGAGAGGAAGACGACAGGAAGGTTTACCACCGATCCCTATGCATCAGTAGATGGAAAAGAAAACAAAGCCGGGACACAAGAGGACAGGAAGGCACAGAGAGAGGAAAAGGGACACAAAGAAGCAGGAACAAAACACTAAAACCAAGTACAGATCAGAGCTGAGAGCAAAAAGTTCACGGACTAAAAAACTCTATCAATAATCTAAACAGAGGACGGAGTCCAGTTCCCAAAAGAATCCCTCAAAAAAAGCTTCTGGCTCCCGGAAAAAACTTTAGGTGGAATCCGGGAAGGAAGTTCCTGGTTCGCCTCTGAATCTCCTTCTCAGCTCCATCGCCCTTTTCATAATCTATAGTCCCTTGAAGACCAATAACGACACTAAACAAAATCCCTCATGGAATAATGACGGATGTGTTACTCTTCGGTGTAGTATCACGACCACTGGAATAAACGATATACATAATTTACAACGAGGTTGTATAATTACGCCGAAAGGCGTACACCTATTGACAATGGGCACAATTAATGATCTTTTAATCTTATTTTACCTTAAATCCTAATCTGATGGCTATGCATTGAAGATGTTGGCATATTATTAGTCGTCCTCCAAAATCAATGGGTCAGATTTATTGTTCATAACTTTCTTGCATTTATCAAGGCATCCGTTAACATGTTTACTTTTTAACATTTACCTAATCACATTAAAAAATTACTGTAAGGATATATAATTACCACGTTTAAATGAATAAATAGGATTAAACAGTGGCATCTAAATAATTGTCCACCAACTGTCAACCACGTTTCGGCGTTCACCAACGCTATGTACCTTTCGGTGTTAACCAACCGCCAACCACTTTGCAGCTGTGCTAGTTTACTCTACTATGAGTTTTATTCAACGATGGTCGTAACCCAAAGGATACTATTAAAAAAAAAATAGCAACTCATGATGATCTGTGATCACCACAACGATAAAAAAGGCAATACAAATGAATCTAAACTATTATAAGTTTGAACGCTCTTGATCATCTAATTTAAAACATAGTAAAATGGCAGTGGCAAGGAAATAGGGTTTTACTCACCATAATCATTATATGGAAATCCATTCCGTTAGCTTTTGGCCATAAACCATACTAATAATACTAATAAAATGAATTAAATTAAAATAATAATATGAAATTAAATTACCTTTACATGAATAAAACTCCACATCTATAAAAATTAATTAAACAATAAACTTTTTACCATTATATAACCAAAAAAAAGATAAGAGAAATCCTAATGACAGGAATCATTACGGTAATAATAAATGATAAGATGAACATTCCATTTAATGGAGAAGGAAATATAGATAATAAAAAATCTTAATTGATAAAAAAAAATAAAATTGAAATGACATGAATAAATCACAAAATGAGGTTAGAAAAAATATAAATAATACAATTTAAAAAAAAATAATAATAATAATTTTAATAAAATTAAATTGAAATATTAATAAGAGAATAAAATAAATAATTAATATAAATAGTAATATTTAAAAAATCATAGTAATTTTAATAATATTAAATTTAA
>SNQJ01S0035501.1:10652-29971 GCA_010110895.2 Picea sitchensis | reverse complement strand
CCCCTCTCCACACCCACCCTAACCTCCCCTGTGCTTTGTGCGCAGAAAGAACAAAACTCCTGGAAGATATCAAATTGATGAAAAAAGACCTGGAGATTATCAAATTGATGAAAAAAGATTTGGAAGAGATCAAAGCGGCAGAGCTTGACGCACAACAGAAGGAAGTCGACCGTTGGAGAATAGTGGATACCTTGATGATGCTCATGCAAGATCTTCAACAAGCCATGGCGGAACGTGGAAAAGGCAAAGCTCCGACGAAGCAAGTTTTCACAGGATTGCGTCTTGGTCTAGGTTTTTAGGGTCTTGCCATGTTTTTTGAGTTTTTTCTACACTTTACCTATGCACCTCAGTCCTGTGTGGCCTAGTAGTCTAGTTACCTTTCAGTGGCATGACCATGGCGATGGTGGTTTCTCAACTGGGTACCGGAGCCATGCGATTTATTGGACATTTGGCCTTACTAGTTTTTGGACATCTGGCGTAGTGGTTTCCCTTCTGGGCACTGTGACCACGTGGCTCATAGCACCACAAACAACTATAATTTTATGAAAGGAATCAATATAATACTACACTCTAACTTACAAAAAAAAATATTACAAGCACTTTCTAGTTCATTATGTGTAAGAATATTATGATTTATTTTGTATTAGCAAGTATTAATTTGAAATGCTTAAAATATATTGTTAATATTCTTATGTTTATCTCTTTTCATATAACATAAAAAATATTATCATCACTATCTAGTTTATATGTAAGAATATTATGATTTATTTTGTATTAGAAGTAAGAGAAATAGAATGAAGAGAAGTTTAGTGATTTCAAATTTTAATTCTTTGTAAATGGAAAATATGCAATAAACAAAACATTTAATAGGAAAGGATCCAAAGAATAATGGATTTTAAGTATCTCTAAACTATGATTAATTGTAAGAAAAATAAGTTTAGTGATAGGAAAATGGATATGAGATGAGAAAATGAAGTACCTCTAAGCTAGATAATTAATTATGTGAAAGTTAATTAGAGATGAGATGCTACTCTTAATGAAAGAATTGGGAGACTATAATAGCCAAATGGGATAAGGTTGTCAAATCCTCTACTATTAAGGACATACTTGTGGATTACTATCACCAAGTTGGGGAAGAACATTTGAAAAATTAGGAAAACCAATCTTGTTGAGCCTTAATAATTTATGCTTTGGCTATACACTAATTCTATGAAGACTTAAAGCAGGGGTGTGATACATTTTTTCTAACATTTGGTGCAAGGAGTCTCTTTGATATCCTGAGATGGATTACCATAGTGTGGAGACAAGGAGAGGGGTGATAAAGATATGGAAATAGGGTTATTAATAAACTTGTTGGTTAACAGTTAGGCAATTCTATATCACTTTGTCATTTATGTAAGGACAATAGATAAATATTCCTACTACCTACCTTTTGAAGGACAATGAATAAATATTCCTACTACCTACCTTTTAAAGGACAACACATAAGTATTCCACTACCTTTGTATTGAATCATATGTTTCTTTAAGTATAAAAAATAAATATTATTACTATTGTTTATCCTTTTCTCAAGATTAAGAGAATTTGAAAAAGTTAATGCATCATTAAAAAAAATTAACAAAATTAGAACCAAACCTTAGACTTATCAAACTTGATACTAAGAAATTTATTGAACATTACAATCAATTATATTGGATTTGTGGATAAGATGATTTCTTATTGTCTCTTTGGCACATTGTTATGGAAGTTCTAGAAATTAGTAAGGTTGTTAAATTTGTTGAAACAAATTGGCTTAAATTGGAAAGAACAATTGCTACATTAGTGTTAGTTGTGGAGCCTGATTATATTCCTGATTCAAAGGTCTTTATTTTCAGCCATTTTTATACCCCATGAAGATTGTACATCCCTCCATGGAGGGGGGTTGTAGGGGGGGATTTCCCCCCTGTAGGGGTTCAGGGGAAAATCCCCTGAAAGAAAAATTGCCTTGTAAATGTATATTGTAATTCCATAGTCAATCTGGACCGTTCATTATAAGGTCACCGATCTGATGGTAGAAGTTGTGTTATAGTTTTCTTTCCTAGAAGGAAACCCTCTTTTATGAAGGAATTGTATTGTGGTTGTGTATGATTGTGAATATTTTATTCTGAGAGAGGAGACTTTCAGAGAAACAAGAGGAAGTTACAACAAGTGTGTTGTAGGTTGTATCCCTTCATTTTGTTGGATAATAAAAAGGAAGGACCTGGAAATTTTTCTGGTGGACATAGCCCACACTGGGTGAACCATGTACATTTTTGTCTCTATTGTATTGTGTATCTTATGTGTTTTATTTCCACATTTGTTTTATTTTATTTCTTTGAGATCCTGTTTTTCTAACAAGTAGTATTAGAGAGAAATGTAACTTGTAGGAAAAGACGGTTCCTATGTTCGAGTGGGAGGAATGGAGGAATATGGAAATTTGAGGGTCAAGAAATTTTACGGCCAAAAACACCAGTTATGGAAGATGCAGATGGAAGATTATTTATATCACAAGGATCTATTCCTACCATTGGGCGGAACAACAAAGAAGTTGATGGCCATGAAAGATAAATAATGGGAGGTTCTTGATACAAAGGCACTAGGAATGATACGACTGAGCCTGGTAGCATCAATGGATTTAAATATTTCAAAATGAAAGACAAATAAGGAGCTAATGGACGCATTGGATAAACTGTACGAAAAACCCCCGACATCCAATAAGGTATTTCTAATGAAGATATTGTTTAATATGAAAATGTTAGAAGGTGGGTCTCTTGCAGATCATTTAAATGAATTTAATATGGTTACTAATGAGCTAAGTTTTGTAAAAGTGGACTTTGATGATGAGGTTAGGGATTTTCTAATCTTGTGCTCATTGCCATAAATATGGAATGGCTTGGTCATGCTTGTAAGTAACTCTATATTTGGTTCAAAGACTTTAAAATTTGATGATGTTGTTGGTGTTATCCTTAGCGATGAAATGCGACAGAAAAAAACATGTGAGACATCAAGTAATGCGTTAAACATGGAGAATCGAGGAAGGCAGAAGGATAGAGGAAAGCGCTCAGGGAACCGTGGGAATTCTAGGAAGTGGAGATCCAAATCTAGACTGGGAAATATAGAGTGTTGGACTTGTGGGAAGAAAGGACATATGGAGAATGACTTCAAAGCTCCAAAGAAACAAAGAGATGGAAAACAAGAGAAAAATCAAGAAGCGAATGTAACATGTGATGTTTTACAAGATGCTTTGATTCTTTTTGTAGATAATATTTTTGAGTCTTGGCTAGTAGATTCAGGGGCTTCATTTCATGCCACACCCCATAGGAAACATTTTCTAGATTATGTTTAAGGTGATTTTGGACATGTTCATTTGGGCAATGATGCACCATGCAAAATTGTTGGAATGGGTAAGGTACATATAAAACAAAAGAATGGAAACCAATGGTTATTGAAAAAAGTAAGACATGTACCGGATCTAAGAAAAAACATAATTTCAACAGGGCAGTTGGAAAGTGAAGGTTGTATATCTATATTTACATATAAGGCGTGGAAGGTCACCAAAAGATCACTGGTGATAGAAAACTGAGAGAAGGTAGGTACATTTTATTTATGTACAGGTAATACTGATTATTCTATCTCTTTAGCTTCTACAAGAGTGGATACAACACTATGGAATAATAGGCCCAGACACATGAGTGAGAAGGGGATGCAAATACTTCACAAAATAAATTTATTTCCACATATTAAAAAAATTGATTTGGATTTTTTTGAGCACGGTGTTTATGGAAAACATAAGAGATTTAGATTTCTCAAAGTTGGAAAGGAAAATAAGAATGAAAATTTAGAGCTTGTGCATACATATGTATGGGGACCATCTCTTGGTGGCTCTCGTTATTATGTTACTTTTATTGATGATGCAACTAGAAAAACACAGGTTTATTTCATTCGAAAAAAATATGATGTTTATGATACTTATAAGAAATGAAAATATTTGGTTGAGAATGAGACATGAAAAAGGTTGAAGTGTCTCAGATCAGATAATGGAGGTGAATACTACAACAAGGCATTTTATGATCATTGTTCATACCATGGGATTTGTAGAGAGAAGACATTTCTAGGAACACCACAAGAAAAAGGTGTGTCAGAAAGGATGAACAGGACAATCATGGAACATCTAAGGAGTATGTGATTGCATGCATGGTTTCCATTACATTTTTGGGAAGTTGTTGTCAATAATTTTGTTTACTTGATAAACAAAGGAAATTCAAGTTCTTTGGATGGTCGCATTTTGGAGGAGGCATGGACAAGTAAAAGGTTAAACTATTCATTTCTTAAGACTTTGAAGCATTTGTCCATATTGATAAAGAAAATAGAACAAATCTTGAAGAAAAATCCAAGAAGTGTACCTTTATTGGATACAATGTTAATGATTTTGGTTATCATTTATGGGATTAGGAAAACCAAAAAATCATTAGGAGTATGGATGCCATATTAAATGAGAAGTTCATATACAAATATCAATTGCAGAGAAAGAAACATGAAAGAGAAAAACCATAATAAAAAGTACTTGATGAAATCACTGAAAAATAAATTCCAAAGGTACTAGAAAATCAAAACGTACAACAATAAGAGAAACATGTATATCAAACTCCTGCAAGTATTGTTAAAATATCTACCAAGTTAAGTAGACCCCCTAAACAATATTGTTCTTCATTGTATTATTTATTGTTGATAGATTTTGGTGAACTCGAAAGTTATGAAGAGGCAATGCAATAGACACTAAAAAGAAGTGGGAGAAAAGCATGAAAAAGGAAATCAATTCATTGGTAAATAACTAGACTTGGGGCTTGGTTCAATTGCCTGCAGGAAAAATAACATTGTAGAACAAATCGGTTTACAGGTTGAAGGAAGAAGATGGAGGAAAAAAATGTTACAAGGCTCAGGGATGATTTTAAGGATGGAAATTTATTTTAAAATGTAGAAAACTTGGCGAATATTACTAATCCTCCATATGTCAACTATAAATGTTTTGTGACATTTTTGTAAAAATATTCAAATTTCTAAGTATTTTATATAGTTTTTATAAAATTTTGGTGATTTTTAAGGTAAAATAATTTTATCGTATAGAATTTGGGCAAATTATTTTTAAAATAACGAATCTCATTTTTGGAAAAACCATGGAAAATTAGCCCATGAACGAAATTTAACCCCTAAATATTTTCTCCTATTGTTAAAATGACTTCAATTAGGACTATTTTAAGTCTGGTGGCAGTAGAATATTTTCATCTTGAACAGTGAGATGTAAAAACAACTTTTCTCCTTGGGGATTTGGATGAAGAGATTTATATGCCACAACGACAGGGGTATGAGGTCAAAGGGAAGAAAAATATGGTATGTAGGTTGAAAATGAGATTTTATAGCCTAAATAAATCTCCAAGGTAGTGGTATTTGAAGTTTGACATGCTTATGATAGAACAAGGTTATAGTAGATGTCATTCTGATCACTGTGTTTATTTTAAAAGTCTAGAAAATGGAAGTTGTTTTATCTTGATATTGTATGTAGATGACAAGGTTGTTGCAGAGTCTAATATGCAGGATATAAATGTGCTCAAGACTAATTCATTTTTGACGAAGGATTTGGGTGGTACAAAAAAATCCTTCGTATGAGAATAACAAGAAATAGGAAAAATCACAAATTTAAATTGTCTGAGGGTGACTACATAAAGAAGGTGTTCGAGAGGTTAATAATGTAGAATGCAAAACCAATTAGTACACTTTTGGCCAGCCATTTCAAATTAACTAAGGAAATGTGTCCCAAGACACAGGAGGAGATATAATACATGTCTAGGGTCCCTTATTCATCAATAGTATGCAAGTTGATGTATGTGATGGTTTTCACAATACCGAATATTGCACAAGAAGTGGGAGTTGTGAGCAGGTATATGAAAAATTTAGGTAAAGAAGATTGGGAGGCATTAAAGTGTATTCTTAGGTATTTGAGAGGTACTTATACTCACACATTAAGTTTTGGAGTTTCAGACACTGTTCTACAGGGATATGTTGATTCAGATATGGCAGGAGATAAAGATAGGAGGAGTAGCACCACAGGGTATGTTTTTATTGTAGGTGAAATAGTAGCAAGTTGGATTTCAAAACTACAAAAGGTTATTGGACTTTCAACAACAGAAGCAAAGTATGTAGATGCTACAAAGGCTACTAAAGAAATGATTTGGTTACATAATTTTATGGAGGAATTGGGGAAGAAGAAGGAAAATAACGGGTTGTACTATGACAGTGAGAGTGTCATTCATCTTGCAACGAACACAACCTTCCATTCAAATACTAAGAATATATATCTATGGTATCATTTGATACAATATTTCTTGGAAGATGGGCATTTGAAGTTAGAAAATATACATACTAGCCAAAATATTGCAGACATGTTAACAAAGGGACTAACCAGGGAGAAATTGAGTTCATTCTCAGTTTCAGTTGGCCTTCAAGCATGAAGTTGAAGATGAGAAATTTTCCAGGTCCAAGGTAGATTATAGTTCAGTGGGTAAAACAACAATGGGGTTGTTTTGATCAGTCTCAAAGTGGGATATTGTTGGTTGTGGAGCCTGATTATTTTCTTGATTCAGAGCTATTTTTTTAAAGATGTGTTTATACCCCATGATGACTGTACAACCCTCCATGCGAGGGGGTTGAAAGGGGGGATTTCTCTCCCTGTGGGGTCCAGGGGAAATGTCCCTCGATGGGGGTTGGAGGGCGAAGCCCCCAAAGGAAAAATTGTCTTTTAAATGTATATTGTAATTTCATAGTCAATCTGGACCGTTCATTATAAGGTCGTAGATCTAACGGTATAAGTTATGTTAGGGTTTTTTTCCCTAGAAGGAAACCCTCTTTATGATGCAATTGTATTGCGATTGTGTATGATTGTGAGTATTGTATTCCGAGAGAGGAGACCGTGAGAGAAGGAAGACGATGTCACAACGAGTTTGTTGTAGGTTGTATCCCTTCATTTTGCTGGATAATAAAAAGGAAGGACCTGGAAATTTATTTGGTGGACGTAGCCCACACTAGGTTAAACATGTATACATGTGTCTCTATTGTATTGTGTATCTTATTTGTTTTATATCCACATTTATTTTATCTTATTTCTCTGCGATCCTGTTTTTCTAACAATTAGTTTCTTGTAACTTTGAAGGTTGTGATTATAAATTTGTAGACCATATAGGCATATTAGTACAATGGATTGTAATCCTTCTCCTCAGAATTTGTAATCTCCCTATCTTAACAATAAAATTAATCGATTCCCTTCCCTATGAAAGTTTCCTTAACAAATTGTCATGGTTTTTCCACATACATTATCTTTGTTTTTTTTTAATTTTTGTTCAACAATTTTTTTTTTTAACTTCATGTTGCATTCTATGTTCTCTTCTCGCCAACAAGTGGTATCAGAACATTGTTATCCATTGAATAATTTTTGGAGGGATGAGCCATAAGGCATTCATTGGTCACTATAGAGAATAGAAAATGTGAATAGGAGAAGGAACTATGATCCACATAAGAGAAAGAATGCTCAGAACCATGAGGAGATCAAAAAGAAAGTCTTAATTGAAGAACTTTGTTGTTGTTTCTATTGGTGAAAATTTCGTCATTTTAATCTTTTAATTCCATATTGATTCCCTACACTAATTAATGTGGAATGAAATTATATGTTGAGATATGTTGAGGAGAAGTAATAGTGGTCAGGGGGAGCAACACGTGGACCCGATTGTGTGAAATCCTTAAGTGTGATCCATTTCATCCAGACAGAGTATGATCCATGCCATTTTTTTGAAACAATGGAGAGGTAATCAAGTACAGGGTTTGATGTGGAGATGATAGGTTATCCCAAGGAAACTTTTCAAAAGAGGCATGGATTTGAGAATGTCGCTACAAAGAGAAAACAATTTGGCTGATTCTTGTTCATGTATGAATGATAAAGTTTTACCAGTTTGTAGTACCTCTAAATATCAAGAAGAATGGTTATTAGAATCTAGTTCTTCTCGCCACATGCATCCACATATAAGAATTTTCTCTAAATACCAAGCTCTTGATGGCGGTATTGTATTTATGAGAAGTAATGTTTCCTTTAATATTGATGGAATTGAGAGAATCAAGATCAAGATGTTTGATGGTTTTGTAAGGATGTTGACAGAGGTAATACATGTCTTTGAACGCAAGAATAATTTGATTTCCCTGGGTGTTTTGGATTCCATGGGGTATAAACATATTGATCAAGGTGGAACATTGAAAGTGTTTAGAGAAATTGTGGTGATAATATGGGCTACAAATATTGGGAATATTTATAGGCTTGAACAAAGTATTGAAACGATTGAAGCAACAATAGTATCTAAGGAAGAAAATGAATATACTCGTTTATGTCATCAAATAATTGGCCATATGAGGGATAAATGGATCAAGGTACTAGTAAATCGTATGTTACTTCCTAGCTTAAAATCTATAAATTTCATGTTTTGCAAGCATTATGTTTATGGGAACTAATGTAGATAGAATTTTAAAACATGCAATCACATAACTAAAGGTATCCTAGATTATATCCTTATGGATGTTTCGAGGGCATCCCCTATAGTTTATTTTGGAGGGTCATCATATTTTGTGACAATTATAGATGATTACACTAGAAAAGTGTGGGTCTTTTTAATCAAAATAAAATATTATGTGTTTAATGTATTTAAGTAGTTTTGAACTTTGGTTGAAAAGAGAACTAGCGGGTGAATCAAATGTTTGAGAAAATATAATGGAGGTGAGTTCATGTCAAAGTAATTTGAATATTATTACAAGGAAGATGGGATCAAAAGGCATACAACCACCTTTTATACTCCTCAACAAAATGACATTGATGAATGCATAAATATGATTCTTCTAGAGAGAGCAAGGAGTGTTCTCAGTAATGCCAAAATACATCAAGAGTTGTGTGTAGGGGAGGTGACTACAACCTCCTATGTGGTGAACTGGTTACTGTCAATTGCAATCAATTGTAAGATTCCAGAAGAGGTATGGACTGGTCATCCCTTTGATTATTCAAAAAATTGTATTTTGGGTTATGAGACCTACATTCTTATTCCAGATAATAAAAGTTATAAGTTATAACCTATATAAAAAAATTTACATCTTTGTTGATTATGGTGGTGGAGCGAAGGAATACAAATTGTGGGATACTACTACCCACATAATCACCATAAATAGAGATGTAGTATTTTATGAATCTCCTCTCATAAAATCAAATGTGGTAGAATTTTAAATGAAACATGAATAGGTACCATAAAGTCAACAAATTTAGTTCCATATTCAAAAATGAGGACCATGAAGAAATTCTTGAGGAAAAAGATGAGGATGTAGAATGTAATATACCTAGTATATTACATTTCTTATTTAATTATATGTTATAGGTGTGTTATTATGTAAATTGGCATTATAATGTAAATGATAAGTCAATGATAATTCATGACCTTTGGAAAGAACATGATTTATCATTCCCCAAGTGTACTTATATACATGTATTGTATTTCATATGATGTCAAGTAAATATGTAAAATGGATAGTAAATAAAAGATTATTTTTCTTTGTCAACCCATTAGTTTGTTATTGATGTCTTTATAATTTCCTAGTTTGCCTTCTAATATTAGTGATTTCCTTTGTGAATTATCTTGATATTATTATATAATAAATGATTTCCCACAAATTGGAAAATAACCATAGTGTTTTTAAAAAAAAATTATATACTCAAACTCTATTTCACAAAAATAGAATTTAGTCCAAAATTTAGATTTATATATTGAATTTATCATTTCTCTTTTGATTATTCAATATATGTCTCCTTTATAAATATATATTCCTCTTATAGCTTGAATATTACTTTGGTTTCCTTCTAGTTTAATAAAAGGTATTGCACAACTTTAATAATTCCCTTTATCTTTTAAACCTTATAAATTTTTATTTAAAATAACTTTGTAATTTATGAAAGGTTATATTTTTCTTTTAATATCATCTCTTATTACTTTTATTTTATAAATATCCTTTACCTTGGTCATATTATCACTTTGCTAAAATATCCTTGAATTTGGTTGAATTAATATTATTCCAAAAGACTTAGGTCATTGACCTTTTATTTTGGCTTTAACCTAAGTGTATATAAAAAGTTGTAAGAAGTTACTAATTTTTTTTTTTATATGGTAGGGAAATACCATGGGACAATGGTTTTCCAAAACCATGGGCTTGTAAACCACCAAAAATCTAATCATAATTTACTCTTCCTTATTCTTTGGAACTTTTTCTTTTAAATTTCCTTTTTTGTTCTTCATTTTTCTTTCTTTTATGTTTTCTTCTCCCTTTTTATTTTAATTCATTTATTTATTTATTATATTTCTTCTTCTTTTTCTTCTTGATATATAAGGTACTAACTTCTTCTTATAATTTTTTGGAGACTAAAGTATTATTTCTTCAATGGCAAATTTTGATGATTTTTTTTTTAAAGTGGTAAAAGGCTTGGATTTCTCAGAGAAACTCTGAAATGATGGGGTTAGCCAAAATCCGGATCAATACCGAATCTGATACCAAAACCAAGTGGAGTTGGTGGAATAATTTGTGAGAACATCATCAATGCATAACATAATTACATATATCCATAATAAATAATCTTTTATTTACTGTCCAATTTACATGTTTACTTGACATCATATGAAATACAACATGTGTATATAAATACACGTGGGGAATGATAAGTCATGTTATTTCCAAAGGTAACGACTTATCATTTACTTATTATTTAGATTATAATGTCTATTTACATAATAACAAACCTATAACATATAATTAAATAAGAAATGCAATATACTAGGTATATTACAGTAGAAATGCTCCTCGAGATACAACCACTTTATCCATGCCTGCTACTGCCCTAACACATAGCTCCTTAGGTACACCTCAATCCATTTGTTTACTATATCAATATGCCCATTTTTCTGGGGACGATATCTAGTACTAGGTTTCAACTATGTTGAGGATAATTGAAACAACTCCTGGAAAATTGTGCAAAGAAATGTATTATCGTGATCACTGACTATGTTCCTCATAAGACCATGTAGTCTTAACACTTCCATGAAGAATATATATTCTACCTAAGACGCATTATACTGTGAAGGAATTCCAAATAAGTGCACATATTTAGTCAATTGTTCCACTACCATGTAGATACAGTCCCTACCCTATACCTTTTCCAACCCTGTAATGAAGTCCATGGAATTGCTATCCCACTTCTGCACCAGAATCGAAAATGGTTAAAGAAGTCCCACATGATGTTTATACTATGAATTTTTCCATTTGAAATTCATGCAATCCCTCACATGACTAAGTACATCCTCCTTGAGACCCTTCTAGAAGAATCTCTCCCTCACCTTCTTGTAGGTCTTGATATACCCATGGTGCCTTACCAGTGGTGTGTCATGTACTTCCCTCAATATATTATCCTTAAGTGTGGACTCAAGGAAATGATAGATCATGTATTTGTAGTATATTATGTCATCCACTACCATGTGCCTTTCATATTGGATACTACCCTCCATCAACTCAAATGAGAAGGTATTCTTGGAGTATTCTACCAAAAGAATGGACTTTCCGTCTATTGAGATCTTTGTCATGGAGAAGGATGCATGTCTCCTAGATAGGGAGTCAAGAAATATGTTCTTCTTCCCCTTTACATACTCAATGTAAAAATTATATGCCTGCACCTTACTCACCCTTTTCTGATGCCTCTCATTTAGGTCTCATTGCTCCAAGAAATCTCTCAAGATGTTGTGGTTAGTCCTAACTAGAAAATGCCCTCCCACTAGGTACTATTTGAACTTTCCCAGTGCATGCATGATAGCAAAGATATCCTTATCATATATTGGATAGATAATTTCTATCTCCCTCATATTCCTTCTCTCGAAATCTATCGGGTTTTGATTCTCCATCAATACCGCTCCTATCCCTTCACCAGATATGTCACACTCCAGGAAAAAAGGTTGTGTAAAATATGGAAGTGATAAAACTATGAAAGTTCTCATCATCTTATTCATTCTAAAAAATGCTACCTGTGCATCCTCTAACCTTAATAACACGCCTTTCTTGGTGAGGTCTTTTAATGGCACAACCAATTGTGAAAATCCTTTCACACAATGCATGTAATAACTACATATCCCGAAGAATCCTCACATCTTTGTGAATGATTTGGGGGTGGGCCAATATGAAATAGTCTAGATCTTCTCTTTATTCACTTTTACTCCTTAAACACCAATTACGTGCCTAAGATAAAGGCTTTATATCAACCCAAAATTTCACTTTTCCTCCTTGTTAAAAAGTGGCTACTCCTCCATAATGGTAAGAATCTCATCTACATGCTTCAAGTGTTCCTCCCAAGTCCTATTGTAGATAAAAAGATCGTCAAATAAAACAAGTAATAATTTCCTCAACTCCTTGTTGAATATGTGGTTCATACATGAATAGAAGGTGGAAGGTGCATTAGTCAGCCTGAAGGGAATGACTAGAAACATTGAGTGCCAATAATGACATATGAAGTTCATTTTGTGGATGTCCTCCTTCTTGACCCAAATCTAATGATACCCTGATCGAAGATGAATATTCGAGAAGTATTCTTCCCCATGAAACTCTCCATTAACTCGTTCCAAAGGAATTATCTTCTTGTTTAGTTCCCTCTAGTTGATTCACGTCATCATTGTGCCATCTTGCTTCTTCATGAGTACCATAGAAAAATAGAAGGAACTAGAAATAGGCCTGATGTGCCCCATCTCCAAAAAATACTTGATGGAGTCTTCTATTTCTTCCTTGAAATTCTCCAGATCCCTGTATGGTATGGTGATCATGGGGCTCAACCCCTTTTCTAGTTTAATGACATGTTCAAATCTACTGTTAGGTGGTCTCCCTACTAGAAATGGTTCAAACACTTTTTCATGCTTTCCAAGAAATTATTGAATATATGCATGGTAATGTTGGAGATCCTATGATGGATTATCCATGGTGATCAAGGACTCTTTTTTGCAAGACACATCCCCGTGTCTAAGAAGGGCCTCCATACATTGATTAAACACAATCCAGGGGGAAAATATCGACATACCCTTAGGATAACTTGTTTTCCACCCTTATCTATGAAATTTTTGATGCTTAAATCCATCAGGAATTAAACGACAACCTCATGAGGACATTATTCCCCCTTCGTTTTTTTATAGGTGGTTCTTCTCTTTGGATAAATGATATATCTTTGAATATCTTGGATTAGGGGGAGTACTAGGCAGCAAACCCCAAATACTTAGTGCTTGTATTTATATGAAATATGGTTCATCAATAACCCAATATGATCTTTATGTGCGGCAAGAGTCTTTTAATCATAAAATATTTAAGGAGGGATTCAACATCAAAATTAAATTGTGATCAACATCACACACAATATTCTTAATAATATATAAATACATCCATATCTTCTTCATAGGAGAGAATGATTTGATCATCTCAAAGAATTTTAACAGAGCAAAGTAATGAAGAACAAAAGAGAATTTGATAGGTCAACCTCAAATACCTCATTCAGAAATCTAGGTTACAAGATACAAACAAGATCAACCCCAAAGCAATTCTTTGTGGAGTTTTATTCATGAAAATATGTTCTTAATTACAAGAATATTTGAAAGCCATGTATGTGGATGACAATACTCCATGATCATATAAGAAAATACTTCATAAGAATATAATAAGAAAACTCTACAACTAATCCTTGTGCCCAACTCTGAGATTCAAGCATAAAACTATGAGAAGTGGTGTAGAAGAACATGGAGATTTATTTCTTTTGATTAGAAGCTTGATTGTGTGTCCATGGTTGTACCTTATTATTTCTCTGATATTCTTCCCTTCCCCTCTGACAATACTAATTTTTGGGCCTCTTGATGAAGACTCTTTTCTCTTTTTAAGAAGAGATTTTCTAACTACCTAAGCAATTAGTTTTTTTTTCCTCTCTTGAAATTCCCATACAAGTTTTTTCTTGAAAAATTACCTTTAATTAATGTCTCATTAATTCCTCATGAATTAATTCACATAATTAATACAAGTACATTGAAAGTGGGTCCCTCTCCTTCCTTTTTTAATAAATTTTTTAATTAAACTTTTTTTTTAAATTAAATCATTTTCCACTAAAAGAGGATGACTGCAATTTAATTTTATAGAAGTGAAAATCAAATTTTTATATAATTAAAAAAATTATGATGTTTTCTTCATCATCTAATCTTTCCAATGATGTAAACGTTTCTCAAAACCGTCGCTTGGATCTCAAGATATGAGCTCGTGAAGTTGAATTGTCACACAACCTCATTAAAAAAATGCATCTGACTGATATTTTAATTTTTATAAACATGTATCAACTTTCAACACTTGAAACCTATACCACCATATTCTACGTCAAAATATCTTTCCAACAGTATAAATTTTTCTGCAAACGAAATATGGGAGCTCAAGATATAGCCTTTGGAATATCATGACTCAACCACCGTCGATTAAGTTAGCTTCGTAAGTGTGGACCCTTGATTTAATTTCGACCTCCTTTGTTGAATTTCAAATTTTATTTATTATTCTTATCCCACATGTATTAGAATAAAATGGTCTTAGTGTTATATAATGTTAAGTCTAACATACACCTGACAAGAAATAAAGAAGAGTGGACATTATGGAGCTTGGAGGATTCGACCCTTGGAAAATCGTTGAATATAATAATAATTTTGCATGCCCAGTCATAAATGATGAGTCACCCAAAAAAATGTTTCCACATGTCATCACTTGGTAGGCCAACAGTCTTCCAATAAGAATCTTCCATATGTCATCCAATAAATCATGCCATGTGTCACTTTCTTATGTTTCCATGTGTCTCCATTAATTAGTTGCTATGTCGCACCATCCATTTAATTACCATGTGTCACTTGGAGATGTTCCTCATAGAAATTAGGATAAGAAAATTATTATTAAAATAATATGGTGGGTTCGCGCGTTTACATGAATTGAGAGGAAGGTGAGGAAATCACCACAGACCCACGGTAATACATAGTAAGAAATGAGTGTGAACAATTCTAAGTGTAGGTGAAGTGGAGAGGAGAGGTAAATAGTATTAAAAATAAGTTGTAAAATGTTTTAAGTTTTGAGAATCGTTCATTCAGACTTTCAAAAAGCATATGAAATAAAAAATTATCAACCCTCACCAACCCGAGAACCCGAGGACTGTGAAACTGTGAACCCATGGTAACATACGGTAACTCATACATGATTGATGAAATCTTGGTTTTACTAGTGATGGATAATTCCTATTATGTCTAATTTCTAATTTCTCTAAGATCTAAATTCCATATTGTGTGAATGGATTATATCCACTTTTATCGCATTGCTATTAACGCCATGATCAGTTACATGTTGCACCTGCACAAAACACATGTTAGTCATGACAAAAGATAGAATAAATATGGAACAAATCCCATGGAAAAACGGTTATCCTATACTATGCTATGCTATGATACACTATATGAAAATGAATTTAAAAGGATGGTTGTTAGTACTAGCTAACAAAGTTTGTGGCTATATGATTTATTGCGTTATATGAAAACATGGTTGATATGCATTATGGTATAGTTGGAAATGGTTAAATGTGATATGGGTGGCGGATTTGACAAGTGATGGATGTTAAGTTAGATGCATAGATTAATTAAGCGGATTAATGGAAGGTTGGTTGGCGTGTACTAAGGAATTGAATGAGTGGAGGATGGAGGAAACATTCATTTACTACACATCACTCCATACCCCTTTCACTGGTCATCACCCTAGCTTGGATATTGTTCAATTGTGCTCGATGTGGTTAAGCTCCGATTTTCAGGCAAGGGAAGAATTGCTCGACCAAGCTCATGTGTTTAATGATTTTGGTTACACTTATGTATTTTTCTCCATCCATGAACCCACTCTAGTTCTGAAATAGATATTGGCTCGTCGATGTATGGGTCTGTACTTTTCTTAACACTGGGAACTGTGTAAACTTGTGATATTTCTATGGAATGGATGGTTTGTGTGGTTTTCATTACAATGATGGTTGAAGTAACAATTTCATTTATAATTCCGAGTGCTAGAATCCATGGAGGCTCTTTGAAATCCTTATTGGTTTGGGTTGAAGGGTTTCTTTTGGTCAAGATTGGTTGGTTGTCTACAAATGTTTCTTGTCACCATACCGAGTCGTTTTGTTGATTATGGGGTTGTTGGGTTTGAACCACCTTGTGTCATTATGTATCGTTTCACCTTGGTATGGGTTCGTTCATGCTACTAATGTTTGCGCAGTGGGTTATGATAGATATTATACCCAGGGCCTTTCTTAAGGTTGACTTCTATTTCTTGGCTATGTTTTATCTCAACATTCTTCGGGTTGATTGGGAAAACCATGAGGGTTATAACCTTCATGTTCTTTGTGTTACTACAGACCAAAATTAAGCCTCTGATCCTCTATTCATAGTCTCTCCTATCTCGTGAATTGTGGTTTGGCATGTGTGTCCATTGTATGGTCTCAGAGGTTCTCAGCCGTTGTTGGGGATCGACTCCAGTCTCCTTATGTTGGTCCACAGAGCGAACCCTTGATTACTTAAAGCTCGGTTTTAATAAATGGAGCCTGTTATATCTTGTCGGGTATATTGTTGATTGTTATGAGTTGGTGGGGTATCGCCGATAGTGGTCGACTGTTGGCTCGTCTCTGTTGATTATGATGAAAGTGGTTTTGGTTATTATAACAGTCGAATCGATAGCTCAGCATGGTAAATTGGTTGATCTGAGAAATGGGATTGAATACACAGTCGTTGTCTATTATATTGTAATTATTGAATTTTTAACCCAACATTACTTTATAATTGATTAAGTCACAATGATGGTTCGTGCGTGATGCATTGGTATGTGTGGGATTCCTACAACCTGTTTAAGTTGAAGTGATGATTTTTGTTACTGTGTGTTTTAATTACCAATCGAGAGTATTGCAATTTAAAAAACATGATAGTCATAGCTTGGTTGTCCACTGCATATGTTATGGATATCATTTGGTCACACCATCAAAAAATCCCATGGGTTTTTAAACAATATGGTCTTGTTTCAATTTGATCGATTTAAGAAATGGGATTGAGCATACTATTGTTACCTCCTTGTATTGGATTGATAGCTCAACATCGTTTGATGTTTGGTTTCAGGGTAAGTAGACATGTACAGTCACATAATTTCTCTTGTGTTTTGTTGAATGGTTTGTGTATCCCACATCATCGTATGAGTTTAAATGGGGATTTTTGTTACTATGTGTTTAAATGGAAAGTCAGGATTATTTAAAATTGAAATATTGATGATTATGTTTGATTGTCCCATGTGTGTGTTTGATGAATATCATGCATTCTAGTAGATATAGGCACGGTTTATGTGACAGTATGGTCTCATTACAATTTAATTGTTCAATGAAATTGAGGGACGAAATCGGGCATGTTTTTGTGTTTGTGTTTGATTGAGGAAATAATTCATGGACAATGGTTAATGTTTTGATGCTAAATAAAGTGGAAACAAGTGACTGTGTGTCCATTTGGAAATTTCTTTAAATATTAAATGGGACAAATGAGAAGAGACACAACTCTTATACAGGTTGTTGTGGATGGCATATTGTCTTGTTTTGATGACACTGTGTTAAATATTTAATTGCAAACAATGAGCAATTTAATACACAGAATTGATTAAATTATACACAGTAGTTGTTTAAATTGATCACAATGATTTTTGAGTTGGTGTTGGATCTTTTACGTTTGATACATAATGGTTTTACAGATTACTTAATTAATTTTATGAACAATATTTGATCTCCTCCCTACCATTATTTAACTTTTCTCTAATTACAATCCCCTCGCCTTCCCATATTCATTTTTCACTCAATGTTCCTAAAATTTAATTACAGTCAAGAGAATTTTGTATTGTAACAATTTGAAATCTCAGTTTCTTTGATGGATTATAGTGACATGTTCTTTGGTTTACATTATTGTTGATTGTTTGTTTTCTGTGAGTAGTAACCATGATTCTTCTCCCCCTCATTTTAACATTTTTCTCTCAATACAAACCCCTCGCATATCCCATAACCTTTTTTCACCCCCTGCTCATTGACAATGGTTAAACAATTTGTATGGATTGGATTGCATAAGTATGATATATTGCCGAGACAAAAAATATTTCATATTTTAAAAGGAGTTGTCATGTATGGTTGTTAAAATAACTATATATTAATCAGTCATGTATACGAGAATGAGATTTTTCAACTGAGGTAGCCAGGGAAGAGGTAACCGAGGAACATGTAATTTGAAAAGGGACCCGAGAAGGCTAGGATTCTCCATTCACTTTGATGTTGACTCACACGATTTAGGGCATCTATTTCAGTTTGGGTTTTTCAATTGGATTGGGAAAGGAATGTTCCAACCTAGGCCTAAAATCCCTCCATTCCAAGATCAACAAGCCCCTAGTATTCTCGTGCCCCCTCATGTCTCATTACAACCCGAGGTTCCCGAAAACAATAGATGGAAAGAGATTACCCACCCGATAGTCTCCCAACATCGTGATTGGCCAATTTGTCTTTACCTGTTCACCCACCTATCAATCATATTGTTTAAGATGCCCCTCTCCACTCACCAGTTCAATCCTCCCATGCTATCAAAAGGTTGAAAACCATGGCTGACCATTCCCCTGACAAAGGAAAAACCACTCTTACCCCTTCCTCACCCTCTAATGGCTCTGATAAATCTGTTTCCTACCGGTTGCATTTGAGGGACGATTGTTCTCATGTGATCAATGAGATTAGGCCTAAAGGCTCAACAGAGCCAAAGGAAAATTCAGAGAGATCAAAAGGTGACAACAACAACAAGGGAAAGATTGCATCTCATAGTGGAAAATATGGATTTTAAATTTTATCTTTATTTATGGTTGATGACAGTTGACTTCAGAAGTTTTGAACAACATGTTTTTTTTGGATATATGAGCAATATATTTTTGAATTAATTTCAAATATCAATGAGATAAATTTTCAAACATGAATGTGATGATGGGAGCTACAAGGAGGGATTCTTTTGCTTAATTAAATAGTTATGTTATGATTGTTAAGAGCTAAAGGGGAGTCACAAGGGGTCCCACCTACTAGTTATTATTTATTTAAAACCCTTATTATG
>SNQJ01S0035500.1:98930-114618 GCA_010110895.2 Picea sitchensis | reverse complement strand
TTGGGGTCATATAATCACAGGTAACATGACTCTTCAGTTGCTTATTTGGTGTCTCTCCCATGATGAATACATCTCGCTCGGTTAATTCCATTTCCCCCTCCATCCATTTCGACCGATCCTCCATCACCCTGCTGCATCCTTCACCCACCGCTGCGCCCTTCAGTCCTCACCCTTCATTTCTTCACCCCTTCACCAATTTTGTCCCTGCATGAATAAACAAGATTAGGAAAAAAGAAACAATAGGTCAATAATGTTAGTAATATAATTAGTGTAATTAGACTAATAAGCTAGGTTAGTCTTGTTAATAATTAATTAATAATTAGTAATTAATTAATTAATTAATAATTAGTAATTAATTAATTAATTAATTAATAATTAATTAATAATTAAGTTAGTAATTAGGTTAGTATTTTATTAATCAAAATATTAATTAAAGTTTAAATTAAAAACAAATAAACAAAATTAATTAATATAAAACATATATTAATAAAACATATAAAAAAAACATATATTAAAACAAAACAAAATTAAATAAAAACAAAAACCAAAAATTAAAAAGCATATAATATACAACAAAAACATATAATATATAAATAAAAAAAAGAAGAAGCAAAACATGAAACTATCCTAAAGTCTACAACACTCACGCATACATCCCCGTACAACTCATACCCCCCCCTTCACGTCCCATCAACACCTTGGGGGTCCTAGTTGGTGGTATTGGGAGGGAAATGTGTCACCTCAAGGTGAAATTGGACCCCCCTCCCAATACCACTTACCACCTCAGAGGGGTCTGAGTAAACCGCTTTTCCCTCTCAAAAAACTCAAAACCATTTTTTTTGTTGGTTCAAAACTTCATCTTCCGAGGTGGATTCCGGGAAAATGGAAATGAATTTTAAAAACCAAGAGAGGTTTTTGTTCAGCACGGGTTGAAGAACAAAATCCTCTTCCATATTTTGCATAGGTGCCACCTGTTGGGATAATCGAAGCCGTCTTTCAGCCTCAGTTTTTTAGTTTTTTGTTTTTCCTTTTTTAGTCCCGATTTTGCGGGAGCTGTTTCAGCGAGATGGAGACAAAAGTGGAGAAACTGAAGGAGGATTTTTCTCTAGAAACTCATATACAATAACCTCCTACAGTTTTTTCACATGTGTCACCATTGAGGAGAAATATATGTCTGAGTTGACCCCTTTTTTTAGCAGTTTCGGCCCAGTTTTCAGTTCAGATCTTTTTGGGATTTACTTTCTATTTTCGGCCAGGAGGATCGAATTCGATCTCCTGAGCCTAAGAATTGTATTTGTTATTTATATCCATGTTTTTAATAGAGTAGGGGTTGGACCCTATTGGATGGAAAAATCCCGTTAGGCCCTCCTGGACCTGACTGTACATTTGGATGTTAATTATACACATGGATGTTGTCAACTAAATTATAGCAACACAGTGCCATATGAAAAAATTCTTGTGTCAAATCCATTGGTGAAGTTTTTCTCTGTAACTTTGTCTTCCTCTATAACACCATCTTGTATTCTGCAGTCTTAATTATTCTAAGAAGTAATAGGGCAGAACTTGTTGATATATACACTCTGTCACTTGGCTTAGAATAGTTTCTATGTTTTCTACTAAAAGTTGAAGTCATAATTATTTATTTCACTGTATTTAATTTGATTTATTTAAACCTTTTTCCCCTCTGCCATACCTCAAGCCTACGAAGATCCAATGATTTTCCTAACTTTCCCTGCATTAATGGCTTGTCAAATCTGTCTTATTTGATGCTAGCTATGACTCCATTTCCTAATGGTCTCTTCTCTCCTATTCAAACCAAAACATTTAAAAACCAAACCCAAATCTGTCATAACTAGCCTAAGATCCATACCAGAACAAATCTAAATATGATAGAGAGATCCCTCTTTGAGTCTTGGATGGCTAGGTCCTAGACTCGAAGTGGTTTGATGTTACCACTGTGACTACCTCCATAGCCTTAGGAAAATTACAGAGCGATAACACACAGACTAGGAATTCAAGCCACACGCAATCTTGCTGAGGAAGGCAAGGAAGGAAGTGTGGTGGGAAGAGGAGGACCTGCAGAAAAATGCAGATACGAGAGAAAAAAATCTCAGGTCCGAGGAAGGACTGAAAGAGGAACAGTGAGTTCTGATCACATAAATTAGAGATTGAGGTAGGAGAAGGAGAGTAACCTTCATCCTTATCTATTTATGTATTGGGAGAAGGAGAGTAACCCTTGTCACTAACTTCCGCTGAGATGAAAGTAAGAGATTGAATCTCAAAGCATTGTGGCTTAAGCTCGGGGGTGGCCAGTGATAAATCCATTGGGAGTGACTAAGCCTATGGTTCAGTGGAAATGAACACCCCTTTTAGTAGCCGCTTCACTCTCTATGGTTCTGATAAGTTTTTTCTTTGCTTATGCTTTGAATTGTAAATAATGGATGCATGCAAGTATTTACATGTCTATAAAGGGTTATTTCTCTGTATTAAATGATTAAGTTATGAGTATGGGTTTGTTCCCTTGAGAACCTATATTTCAGTTTGATTTTCCATACGTCCCAGTTTAATCAGTCGAAGGTGCTTTCGCCAGGAATTTACATCACCATTCCAGAGTTGGATCAAGCCTCCGAACATAGCTACCATTTGTTCGACAACATAGGTATTCAAACAGAGGACGAACACCTTAAATAACCACTCACATAACCAGATCAAAGATCAACACACTGATGTTTTCACATGGTAAAACCCCTACGGGGAAACATCCACGACCCCAACCATCGTGGCCACTTGGAGCAGTTTATTAATGCAAAGAAAAATATTAGAGAGAGATTTTACAATAGAGTTTCTCATAATCAATCATCAACAAATGACCCTCCATGCTCTCTAAATAGAGATCATGGACCAATCGATTGTTAAGCCACAAATCAATGGCTATTAAGATCGAGGAGAGTATGAACCATCAGATCACTCTATGTCGGGAACATATCGTGACCGTCAGATTTCCTGACTACAAATGCATACTAATGCATACTAAAGAAACACACTAGAAAACACACTTTTACCTAACGACACAATAGACCAAGTAGATCTTAACTAACTCCTAAGTGTCTAAATATACTCACATCCACCCTTAAGAAAAACTTGGGATAGGATTGAAGGATTTACAATACTGACACAATAGGAGAAGGAAGGAGGCATTAGAGCGTATCCCCCCTTAATGACAACTTCATGAACTCCTAACATAGATTGAAGTTTGGAAAAGTTCGCTTCTGTAAGAGACTTTGTGAAAATGTCTGCAACTTGATCTTCTGTAGGGAAAAAGAGAACTTCAATAACTTGATCATGAATGAGCTTTCTGGTGAAGTGCATGTGTAGCTCAATGTGTTTTCTACACTGATGTTGAAATGGGTCTTTGGTGAGCTTGATGACACTCTGATTGTCACACCAAAGGTTGGTCGGATGATGGTGCTGTAATCCAAACTCTGAAAGGATTTGTCGAAGCCACATGGCTTCCTGACTTGCATTTATTGCTGCTTGGTACTCTACTTCTGCTAAAGAAAGTGCAATAGCCTGTTGTTTCTTACAGGCCCAAGAGATAGGTCTTGAAACAAGGCTAAAAACATAACCTACAGTAGACTTCCGATCATCAGGGTCACTGGTCCAATCTGAATCAATGAAACCAACCAATAAAGGAGCCCCCCCTGAACTATAATGTATCCCAAACTGAACTGTACCACAAACATAGCAAAGTATCCTTTTAGCTACTTTCCAATGGCTTTCATGGGGTGTTTGCATATACCCAGAAACAAGACCAACAAAAAAGGAAAGATCAAGATGGGTATGAGTCAAGTATAAGAGGCTACGAACTAATTGACGGTACAGGGTGGAATCAACTTCAGGAGAAGTATAGGTGGCAATAATATTGACTCTAGACTAGAAGGGAGAAGGGGTTGGATTACAATTGTTCATGTGAAAGCAACAAAGAAGGTCACAAGCATACTTAGACTGGGAAATAAAAATTCCTTCATTGGTTTGAAAAACTTGGAGGCCAAGGAAATAGTGCAAAAAGCCTAAGTCTGTCATTTCAAATTTCTTCTTGAGACTGGTTTTCACATGGTTTAAAAGTTTTGAGTCACTACCAGTAAGGATAAGGTCATCAACATAAAGGACATGGATTATGAGATGGATTCCTACTTTCTTGGTATAGACATTAGGATCAGAATGACATCTAGAGAATCCAAAGGCAATAAGAAAGGTGTCCATTTTGGCATACCAAGATCGGGGAGCTTGCTTGAGACCATAAAGTGATTTCTTAAGGTGACAAACAAGGCTAGAGGCATTCTGGACATAGACAAGAGGTTGTTCCATGTATATTTATTCTTGCAAATATCCATGCAAGAAGGAGGATTGAACATCCTTATGATGGACCTCCATTTATGTGAGGCAGCAAGGGAAAGAACAAGGCTGATGGAATTCATTTTCGCTATAGCGGAAAAGGTTTCATGATAGTCAATTCCTTCAACTTGGAAAAATCCTTTGGCAACTAAATGAGCCTTGTGTCTTTCAACACTTCCATCTGATGCATACTTAGTTCTGTAGACCCATTTACATATGACACGTTTTCTTCCTTTTGGAAGAGGCACAAGATCCCAAGTATCGTTTTCCATTAAAGAATGATACTCTTCATTCATTGCTGTATCCCAATCTAGATGACCTGAAGATTTTGCAAATGTCTCTGGATCATGAGTTTCTGAAACTTGAGCCAAAAGAGAAGAGGCTCGTTGGAACTATGAACATGTCTGACACTGATCTTAAGGATCATTGACAAGATCACCAGTTGCTTCTCGTGTTGAATGGACCCATCTAGGAAGCGGTGGAGCTAGTGTTGGTTCATGTTCAAAGGACTCATCTGGAGGAGGGTGAGCAGGCGGAGGTGGATTTTCATCCTCATTGTCATCATCTGAAGAAGAAACTATATTAGAAGAAGGCACAAATACTGAATATGGCTCGTAGGCCGAAGAAGGCACAACTGTTGAATTAGGCTCGCAGGCCAAAGAAGGCACAAACACCGAATTAGTCTCGCAGACCAAGAGATTTTCATCAAATTTAACATCTTTTCTAATCATAATTTCATTACAATGTGATTGAAGAAGTCTGTAACCTTTGACATCTTCAGAATAACCAAAAAATATACACTTCTCACTTTTAGGCTGCAATGCTTTCCTTTTCTCATCAGGAATGTGAGCCCATGCTATACTGCCAAATACACGGAAGTGACTTACATCTGGTTCAATTTTAGTCCAAGCTTCTTCTAGTGTTATATTTTTAAGACACTTTGTGGGAGTGCGATTTACTATGTAATTTTCACAGTTGATGGCTTTCGCCCAATACTTTAGACTTCATCCCTTAGATTGGATCATACAATTAGCCATTTATTTTAATGTGCGGTTCTTTGTCTCAACAACACCATTTTGTTGTGGTGTATATGGAACAATGTGTTGCATTTGGATTCCCTATGTAGTGCGGTAATTTCTAAAATTATTGTTCACATATTCACCTCCATTATCTGTTCTTAACCTTTGAATTTGATGTCCAGATTGCTTTTCTACAAGGGCCTTGTAGGCCCAAAACTTGTCCAAAATTTCGCTCTTAAGTTTTAAGAAGTAAACCCAAGTACGTCTGGAAAAATCATCAATGAAAGTTAAGAAATACTTGCACCCAGAAAAGTAAGGAGAAGAAAGTGGACCACACAAATCACTGTGAACAAGCGACAAAGGACCCGAGGTGTGTCAAGAGGCACATTTTTCAAAACTGTCCCGATGATGTTTTTTGAGAACACAACTGACACAAACACCATCTCTGTATGAAACAAGAGGAAGACCAATCACCATCTGTTGATTACATAGTTGCTGCAATGAGTGATAGTTTAGATGACCAAACCGCTCATGCCAAAGTTTTCTCAAGTCATTGCTATGAACAATAAAAATTGATGAAAAATATGATGACCCAAAGTTGTCAAACTTGTACAACCTGGTAATATCATCAACAATTTCAGTTGCAAGAACATGATTAGGATCTCTTAGATCCTTCATTACAACCTGGTGAGGTGAAAACTCTACGATTTTACCTTCACCTAAATGAGTGATTTGATATACTAATAGAAGGTTACAAGAAAGACTTGGAACACATAATACATCATTGAAATGGCCATTTTCTACTTGTACTGTTCCATATCCTTCAACACTAAGAGATCACCAACAAATATTTTCTTGGTGTTACATTCATTTAGAGTAGAAAATATGTCTCTATCCATAGCCATATGATAATATGCTCCAGAATCAATAATCCACTTATCAGAAGTAGAAGTAGAAGGTGTATTGAAGGAGAAACCAGAAGCAGAAAGTGCATGTCCATGAGAAGAAGAAGAAGAAGTATGATCAATACTGATGTTGTGCTTCTTCATCACTGCTTCTAAAGTTGCCATGTTCTTGAAACATTTGGACTCATCATGACCATATTTATCAAAAAAGTGGCAATGTCTGTCAGTCTTCTTATTTTTATATTTTGCTCCTTTGTCTCCATTTGGAGCAAAAGCTGTTTGAGTGGGTTTGGGACCCTTATATTTCTTGTTGTTGTGGCAAGGATGTTGCTTCTTCATATTCTTGGGTTTATCTTTTTGCTGGGCAACTAAGGCTTTGTTGGAGGTACTTGCAGTGTTGATCACTCCAAGTTGTACAAGCTTATCTTCCTCTCTAATCAAAGTAGCACAAAAGGACTCAAGAGTGGTTTTTTCATAATCTTTCCCTAGAGCCTCTCTCTTGGCATAAAAGGTATATACAAATAGAGAATATGCACTATCTAGCTTAGAAAGAATAAGATAGATGTAATTCTCTTCCTCCATTTTTATCTTACATTCTTCACATAAAATTCCAAGTGTTTTAAACCTAGATAGATAGTCTCTAAGGCAAGAAAAATCACTTGGAATCAAGGTCAGTACTTGATTTTCTAACTGTTGTGCTCGAATAATATTGAGTTTACCAAACACAGATTCAATCTTGTCTCAAGATTCTTCAGGGTCATCAATTTCTTGGAGGTGGTATCTAAAATCAGGAGAGATGGAAATTCTGATTAGTCCATGTGCTTCATCAATCCTATTATCCCATTTGGATTTCTTATCATCATCAGTGGGTTCTTTTTTCTTTCTCAAGGTAATCCGGTACAAGCCTTTACTTCTTAATAAATCTTCCATATGAGATTTCCATTGGAAGTAGTTGTTGCTAGTAAACAAGACATTACTTGTAGAATCCATATTAAATATGAATATAATGTGGATTTAAAAACTAAAACTGATGATCTGAATGGAAATATCTCGAAAAGTTATGTGGTTTTAAAAAAAACGGCACTGAAAACGGACTTCGGATGTGAGAGTTATTCCCTTTTAAAAAAAGGCATAAACTGTAACCAACTGACCACGTGATAGTGTAAGTTGCTTTATGAAGTGATCCGCTTTTATAAAGAGAAGTGGGGATCACTTTTACAATGAAGTTACTTTATAACAGAAAGCTGCATTCAAAATAAATAACTCTAAAATAAAATATTAAAGCTACTTATAGTGATTCACTTTTATACTTGAAGTGAAATGCACTTTACAATTTTAGCATGAACTTTTTCAAAAAAGTAAGAAAAGAGAGACTTGAACTCAAGAAATCTTACTTAATAAGGCAAGTTTTAACCAAATGGTCTAGAAAAACATATTGTAATGTTCAAAAGGAGGATTGGGGGTGATGTTGTTGTTCGAGAACGTGCTAAAAAAAATTTCTTTTCACAGAAGAAAAAAATTTCGCTTCTCGATGACAACAAGGGTTAGATCTCGGTTAGCTTACCTGAAAGATGAACCTTTTCCTATCTGTTTCTGATTTTTCGAGATCGCACAGGGCGTGGGGAAAAGAGAATACCTAGATATAAAAGAGTAGCCACCCAGAAATAAAAAAATACAAACCAAAATAAAACTGTGCAGGAATTTAAAAAATGCCCGTTCATGCATTATACATGTGGATAGAACTGTAATGGCCATATCTTGGGAAAACATAAACATTTTTGAGTGAAACGAAAAGGGTTCCTAAATTAAACGAGTGCTCTGGATGCAATGGAACAGTCTGCTCTGCCCATAAATGTACAGAAATGACAGAAAATGGAGATGAGTATACTCGTCTTCACGATCTCGATCTACAACATGAGCGGGTCTTCAAATAAGATCTGATACCATGTTCGACAACATAGGTATTCCAACAGAGGAAGAACACCTTCAGTAACCACTCACATAACTAGATCAAATATCAACACATCGATGTTTTCACGTGGTAAAACCCCTACAGGGAAACATCCACAACCCTAGCCAACATGACCACTTGGAGCAGTTTATTAATGAAAATAAAAGGATTACAAAGAGATTTTACAAGAGAGTTTCTCACAATCGATCATCAACAAATGACCCTCCATGCTCTTTAAATAGAGATAATGGACCAATTGGGTGTTAATACATGGATCAATGGCCGTTAAGATCGAGGAGAGTATGAACCGTCGGATCACTCTATGTCGGGAACGTATCGTGACTTTCATATTTCCTAACTACAAATGCATACTAATGCATACTAAAGAAACATACTAGAAAACACACTTTTACCTAACGACACAATAGACAAAGTAGATATTAAATAACTCCTAAGTGTCTAAATATCCTAACACCATTTGGTAACCTCACAAGTTACTTTTCTTTGATCGAGAGCTTAAATCTATGTGAGTTTGGAAGGTGTTCCCTTCAGACCAGTAGTCTAGAAGACGCTGAACTAGTGCCTATTCCATTAACCAAAAAATTGACTAAGAGCGGGGATCATAGCCCAAGAGTTATATGAAGATCCACATAACCTGGGTCTAGGAACCTGGGATCTCGAGGCTCCAAGATGTCAAATTGCACGATAGTCAAGTTGAACCCCGCAATTGCTATGAACCGTCAATCTATGAACAGAGATCGAGGGTGGCGAATCATTGTTGAGCTTGAAGGTGAAAATAGCGGAGGCACTAGTTCGCGGCCCGCAATTCACCCTTGCCATTAATATCGATGGGCTAGAAGATCAATGATCCCGGTTAGACTAGAATTGAGAGAGCACTTTCCAGATTGTGGAGGTCAAACTCTCTAGTAAAGAACATGCATGTTGGGGCCCTACAATTTCTGTGAACCGTCGATCATCGTTGACCTTCGATTTGAGTTTGAAACGATCCCTAAAATGTAGGGAGCACATGGGAGAAAGAAATATTCAAGGATATAAAGCTCAGAAGAGATAGCGCTTTCAGGAGCGCATATGAAATCCAGGAGACGGCCCCGTAGGAGGATCAAAGGTTGAATCCTTCGAGCACTTAGAAGATATTCTAAGTCGGAGCAAGTCAGAAGCTCAGGAGGAGGGACAATGGCCGTTGGATCACAGTGCAAATGATCAATAGCCGTCTGATTAGAGAAAGGTGCAGGCCCTAGCTCTTCCAGCGGAACGAGGGAGAGAGAACTTACCAGGTTGAGACTTGGGATTTTTGAGCTTGGGAGAGCCATAAATTCGAAGTAAAATGTCAATCGTTCGATCAGCCAGGATGAATCACGAATCGTCGAGATCGTCAAAAGTAAATCTGAGGGCATTGGATTGCCAGGAAGTGAATATAGACCATGAAATTCGGTAGAGACATAGCATGAATCTATGAGTTAGGGTAAAGGGGTCAAGTGAATTCACCGTAGTGGGATTTAGAGGGACCGCATTGGCGACATATCATATATTTAAGAAATCACTTTGAGATTTTTTGATTGAGAGTTGAAACTCCCGAGCTGAAGCTCTGAAGCAGAAATAGATGCGGATCATTAGATCTATAGGACGTAAAGCGTGAATCTATGGATTAGGATAAAGACACGAAGTAATGTCGTTGATTGTTAGCATAGATCTATGAGTTCCGGGTAAAGTGCCGAAGTAATTCATAGCCGTCAGATTTAGAGGGACACGTGACGACATATCATATATTTAAGAGAAATCACTTCTAGAGTTGCAGATTGAGAGTTGAAACTCCCGAAGCCTGAAGCTCTGAAGCACCGAAATAGATCTGGATCATTAGATCTATAGGACATGTGGCGTGAATCTATGGATTCTGGATAAAGACCTGAAGTAATCGTTGATTGTTAGATCAAGTGGAGACACGTCAATGGATTATAACCTTCAGATAAAATCCGTTGGAAAAAATGGGTGAAGTTTGAGATTTGAGATCTCAGAAGTTTGGAGACCTGAAGGAGATCTTGACTGTTGATCGAGAAGAGGGTCATAGGACCATTGATCTAGTTGATGGGTCAAACACCCGAAGTAGAATCAGGACTGTTGATTTAGGAGGAAAGGTGTCCATAGATCATCAACTCCGGAAGATTGATCTATGAAGGAAAGTAGGGTTTGAGGTTTGAAAAGTCCGAAGTCTGGAATTACGAAGGAGATCACATCCATTGATTTAGGAGGGGTATATCTGGTCCGTGGATTTGAAAAGGGAAGATATGAACCGTTAGTTCCGACAGTACCATCAAGATCAGGATATTGATGGTCCTATAGCATTCCGAGGATCGGAGGTGCGCAAACTTTAAAAAGTTGAGGGCAGGCGCAATCTAAGCCCCGGTTTTGGGAAAAGGACACGTAGAGGCTTGAGGAGAATTGCGGGCCGAAAATTAGTTTGGTTTCAAACCACCTTTGGTCGCACACACAATTGTGTGTTTGCGTGAGGTCATTTCCCAAGGTCACATCCGAGGAGGGGCCAAGAAAAAAGGGGTAATGCTAACTCCAAGTCTTCGCTGAAGCATGAAGGAGAAGGTCGTGGATATCATAAGACCTGCACCAGAAGTCGGAAGGGCCTATGTTTGATTAGGCGGTGAGACTATCAGGTCTAAAAGTCTTGTTTGAATTCGAGAATTGGAGAATCTTGAACGAAGGGTCGAGTTGAGTCTCAGACTTCCCAAATTAGGAATCATAGAGGGAAAGGATCTGTTTCTGTAAGGAGGACAATTTTTTTTTATTTTTTCCACATCATGGGTGTGTTACATAACTGTAAATAATATTCTACTTATTATTGAGCTATTATCTTATAGATCATTCTCCTTTGGTGGATTGATCATGTCGGGCTTTGTATAAGACCAAATCCCCTTTTGTGGATTGGTCAAACCCTAATTATATGCTGCTAATTAAGAAGTTGGACACGAGGCCTAATTAAAGTG
Organism: Picea sitchensis; assembly: GCA_010110895.2. Classification (NCBI taxonomy): domain Eukaryota; kingdom Viridiplantae; phylum Streptophyta; class Pinopsida; order Pinales; family Pinaceae; genus Picea; species Picea sitchensis. The sequence continues at coordinate 103,334 of SNQJ01S0035500.1, read as the reverse complement.
GTTTTAACCACTAAGTGAAGAAGTCGGCCCTTCTTGATGAAGAGACACCACCCTAGCACCTGCCAGCTAACATAAAAAAGAGTGGATGCCACCTCATTAGCTCACTCATTCAAGTCACTCATCTAGTGCACAAGTTTGAAGGAGGTTACAGTTGCCAGTTTCCGAAATATGGAAGAGAGAGGAACATTGCTCAATGTTGGATATTCTCTAGTGTTTGGTTTATTATCATGACACTGTATTGGCTATCTATATTAAGGAAGTTTTTGTTTGGTTTTATCCCCCATGATGGTTTCCCAGGATAAATGTTGTGTACCTTGTGATTGTGTATCTTTCAGTGATCGCAATTGTCAAGTAAATTGAAAAGAACTTAATAGAAGCTCAAAATTTAACAATACCACCTTGGTGAGCTTACCTTGGTAATCTAACCTTCCATATAAGTCTCTCAAATGCAACTTGGTGAATTTGAGTTGCATACAAGGGGTATTGGATCTAAAATACTAAGGAAAATGGGCTATGATGGATAAGGGATAGGAAAGAGGAGACAATGAATATTGAGCTCCATTGTAGCTATGCCAAGGGCCAATCATGAATGAATAGGATTTGATGGTAGAAGTGAAAATTCCATAACCATGAAGACCATTTTCGTGAAGGAAAAAAACATGCTAGAGTTGGCTTGCTCATCAAGAGAAAACAACAATAAGTGAAGGTGGAAACTCACCATCACCTCAACATTTTCATATATTGAAGGAGATAAACAATGATGAGAGTTCCCAGACTTATCCCACACCTGCACTCAGAGACATCAACAAACTAATTAACGAAATCAAGAAAAAAAATAACACAAGGAGGTCCACCTCAAACAAAAAGTTTCTTGTTTGTCATTGCTGCAAAAAGAGAGGCCATACCATAGAAAATTGTTGGTATGTAGTGGCATGTTAACATTATGGAAGGAAAGGCCATCTTGAGGCATCCCGATGGAAGAAGCAAGCCATGTTCCACAAGTCTGATTGTTTTCAGAATTTGAATGGTAGGAAGGATTATCCATCCCGACAAAAAACACAAAGATGTTATCTGAAAGTGTGGACACAAACTAATCTCCCTAACTTCCACAGGAAGCTAGAACAAAACAAGACATAATACAAACTTCACCTTAGACTTCATTGTCATATAAACTTGTTCAGAGAGGGACAAGTGACATACCTTTTAAATGACGTTTGATTGTCGCTAGTTTCGTCCTTGTCGCTCCATCTTTGGATTTTCGGGATGGTGAACCTATTTAAGAAGCACAAACCAAAAAAGAGAGAGAGAATATATATATATATCCCAATGAATTCTATGTATAATATCAAGGAGTTATACAATAAAATCCAAGACACCTTTATAGGGAAGAAATGTATTGTTGCATTATATTAAAATGGAAAGTGGAGAATACAACCCATGCCTTAATGTTGAAAGATCCCTTTCAATGGATCTTTTCTCCAACACACACACCTTTTCTCCAATGCCTTTGATGAAGAATATCCATAGTCTAACTTACAGAGCTAAAGAAAAGCTATCTCAAGTATAATCTATAGCAAAACTTCCCATGCATATGAAAACCTTGGCCTTTTCAACCTTAGCCTTTTCCATGAGAGATCCCTCTTTATATAGGGTGAAAGAATGATGCATGAAGAGATTAGGATGATCCCACTAAATAAGAGAAGTGAGTAAGATGCAAACTGATCGGAGGCCACCTCATCTCTAGAAGATTCCCTTCTAGAACATTCATGAATTTTGACTTTTCCCTTGCTTAAGCATAGACGCACCCTATGCACAGGCATCCTGCGATGACGCTGCAATCCATGTTTGGTGTAGAGTGTGACGATAAAGCATCATCACACCCCAAACATAGAGCAGGGTGCGACGATCTTCCTTGTCATAGTTTTTAAGGGAGGAAAAGAAAACCACTTTTCTCTTGGAGAAAGTCTCTTTTAATATTTTCAGGGAACATGGAAGTGAGTTAAGAACATGTCGTTAGTTGATCACTCGGGTGACCAAAATAATGTGTAACATAATTCCCCCCAAAGTATGAAGCTGGAACCTGTGACAAATAAAATACTTTGTAGAATGTGTGTGTCGAAAACAARGAGCGCATCAATCGAGAACCTCCAAACAACCAAGCATATGCATAATAATATACCATTTTCTGAGGTAGGCATTCCCATACTCAAACTACAATTGACGATATCATAAGTTTCAAGTGAATCATGGCCACTAAACATACACTRTGGATCCATGTCATCATGATTCAACATAGCCACGATAAATACATTTTGGATCTATGCTCTTAAGGAATTCAAATTCGGACATAGCCACGAGACATACACAGTGGATTTATGTGTCAGTACAAAATGATGAATACTTCRTCACAMCCTGAACCGATATGATGATATTCARGGTCTTCATTTCCATTGTTTCTAAGTACAAATCTATCCATGTGATTACATGTGTTGAAGTCGAACATGGTAGAAACTACTTGATTACCGGTCATTAATGAAAACTGTTAACAAGTGTCAGGGAAATCATCATTGATTTCAATGACTCCCAAGGTACTCCTAGTACACTCCAACAAATGTGGATGAATGAGTTGAATTCTAACACTCGATAGAATATTCCAATCAGGGGCCAATCATGTGAATCCACCGTTGAAAGTGAGGAAAAATTCCATTGAGGCATGCAAGCTCCAAGGTACTAATGTGATTTATAAGTCTTGTTCCTGGATAATGAGTTGAAGTCAACAGGAAAAGACTCATCATAGGAGAGCCTTAATGTATCCCCCATCAATGAAACAAAATATGAAACATATTTTAAGTAGATCAGAGTATAAAGTGATTCAAAACTAACTCAAGGAAGGATTGACATTGTAGAAAATTTATAACTGCAGATGGATGACTCGACAGAAGGCTAGTTTAGGTTGGACTTCTATTGAACATATGAATGACATGACAATTGTCTTGGCAACATTGACTATAGAAGGACCCAACATATGAACTTGTGGATGGTCAAATCAGAGACAAATGGATTTACCAACCTGAATACAATGATGAAGGGGGGTGTCGTGTTCAAGAGCGACTTTACTACCACTAACAAAAATACAGAGACACATTTCTTTCCCAATTTCCCCCCACCATTTCTAGCGAGTACCTCTTTATTTTTACGCAATCTTGAGGAGGATAACATATGCTTGTGATGTAAGCTCATCCTTCGGATGAGTCCCTCTGAGTATTTTTAACGAACCCTAAGAATGAGTGGTTCGATGCTTGTTTAATGAGTCCAAAGAAAGAAAACTTAGGGGTTTTTCATTTTTAGAGAGTCTAATAAAAACTTAGAGTGAACTCCATAATGTCCTTTTTCGTAATTTATTCTGATGAGACCGAAAAAGATATAAAATACTGCTCATCAGACGTTTTCTTCAAATACTTTTATGAACATGAAAAGAACAAGGTCGCTCGACTATATTTTCGTGTTTAGGGATCTTGAAAAGAGATTAAAGGATACTCCAAAGGGTTCATTTTTCGTATTACCAAATGCGAGCCCAAAAACTGACAAAAGGCTACTTGATTGTATTGTTATGGTTTCACGAGGGTGAGAAAGAATTAGGACTGTGCTCATAGTTTTTCCTAAAAAAACCTAAAAACATTTGTACATAAGAAAAACATACAAAAACAATTAAAAATGGTGGACCCCTATCAAAAGTCTCGTTCTTATAACTTTCAATAAGTAATAGAAAACACTTTTCAAAGTTGGTTAGGCTTTAGGGCATGGGTAAACTATAAAAATAATTTAATTTTGCAATAAAATATGGTAAAAAGTAATAAAATAGGTCAAAACAACCCATTTACCATTTCATTTTGCAATTTCACCCAAATAGTTCCCAAAACCCTCTTTTTCTCCCAAAGTTCAACTGTCGATTCCAGAGTGCCTGGTGGATCATCTCACAAACCACTTCTGTCAAAAAGGTAATCTTCTGCTTATTTATCTTTTCATGGTTTAATATTTCATTTTTATTGGTTTATTGTTGAGGTTGGGTCGATTTTTTGGGGGTACCTATGCTTTCAGATCATCGTAGGCCCACAATATCGTGAACTACAATGATATGAAATCGTCGTAGGGGGCTCAAAGATAGGGTGCGACTATTGGACACACCTACCACACTTAGAGGGGGGGTGAATGAGTGTGGGGATCTTTTTCCCAAAACTTCCCTCTTACACAAAAAATCATTAGTTAACATTCGACATTTACTCATTACTCATTTCTTTCATTAATAATCAGTTAGATGTGAATACATATCAGCAACATATATCAGCAATATATCATCAACAAATCATCTCCACAAGGAACACAAGGAACACAAGATGTATGTAC
>SNQJ01S0035500.1:12754-55878 GCA_010110895.2 Picea sitchensis | reverse complement strand
TTTTTCTCTTTTGTCACCATTAGGAGCTGAAGATATTTGAGCGGGTTTGGGACCCTTATATTGCTTGTTGTTGTAGTGAGGATGTTTCTTCTTGGGATACTTGGGTTTATCTTTCTTCTGGGTAACTAAGGCTTTGTTAGAGGTACCTGTAGTGCTGATCACTCCAAGTTGTATAACCTTATCTTCCTCTCTAATCAAAGAAGCACAAAAGGACTCAAGAGTGGTTTTTTCATAAGCTTTCCCTAGAGCCTCTCTCATGGCATAAAAGGTAGATACAAACACATAATATGTACTACCTATCTTAGAAAGAATAAGATAGATGCAACGCTCTTCCTCCATTTTTATATTACATTCTTCACATAAAATTCTAAGTGTTTTAAACTTAGATAGATAGTCTCCAAGGAAATAAAAATCACTTGGACTCAAGGTCAGTATTTTATTTTCTAATTGTTGTGCTCGAGTAATATTGAGTTTACCAAACATAGATTCAATCTTGTCCCAAGCTTCTTCGGGGTCATCAATTTCTTGAAGGTGGTACCTTAAATAAGGAGAGATGGACATTCCGATTAGTCCTCGTTCTTCGTCATTCCTATTATCCCATTTGGATTTATTATCATCATCATTGGGTGATTTTTCCTTTCCCAAGGTAATCTAGTACATGCTTTTACTTCTTAATAAATCTTCCATATGAGATTTCCATTGGAAGTAGTTGTTGCTGGTAAGCAAGACATTACTTGTAGAAGACATATTAAATATGTAGATAATTTGGATTTAAAAATTGAAATTGATGATTTGGATGGAAAGATCTCAAAAAGTTATGCAGTTTTAAAAAAAACGGCGCTGAAAACGGACTTTCGATGGGAGAGTTATGCCCTTTTAAAAAAAAGGCATAAACGGTAACCAACTGACCACGTGATAGTGTAAGTTGCTTTATGAAGTGACCCACTTTTATAAAGAGAAGTGGGGATCAATTTTACAATGAAGTTACTTTATAACAGAAAAACTGCATGCAAAATAACTCTAAAATAAAATATTAAAGCTACTTATAGTGATTCACTTTTATACTTGAAGTGAAATACACTTTACAATTTTAGCATGAACTTTTTCAAAAAAGTAACGAAAGAGAGACTTGAACTCAATACCTCTTACTTAATAAGGCAAGTTTTAACCAAATGGTCTAGAAAAACATATTGTAATGTTTATAAGGAGGATTGGGGTTGTTGTTGTTGTTGTTTTGGAAGATGGCCTTGGAGAGCGTGCTAAAAAAAACCTCTTTTCATACAAGAAAAAAAATTTTCGCTTCTCGATGACAAGGGTTAAATCTCGGTTAGCTTACCCAAAAGATGTCCCTTTTCCTATCTGTTTCTGATTTGTCGAGATCGCACAGGGTGTAGGGAAAAGAGAATACGTAGATCTAAAAGAGTAGCAACCCGGAAAAAAAATACAAAACCAAAATACTTCTCTTCAAAAAATTTAAAAAATGCGTATTCAAACTTTATACCTCCGGATTTGACTGTAATGGCCTTATCTTGGGAAAACATAAACCTTTTTGAGTGAATGAAAAAGTGTTACTGAATGAAACAAGTGCTCCGGATGCAATGGAACATTCCTCTCAGCCCATAAATGTATGGAAATGACAGAAAATGGATATGAGGCAACTCGGCTTCACGATCTCGATCTACAATAGGAGCGGTTATTCAAACATTCTCTGATACTATGTTCAACATCATGGGTATTCCAACAGACGATGAACACCTTCAATAACCACTCGCATAACTAGATCAAAGATCAACACACTGATGTTTTCACATGGTAAAACCTTTACGGGGAAACATGCATGGCCCCAACCAACATGGCCACTTGGAGCAATTTATTAATGCAAAAGAAAAGGATTACAGAGAGATTTTACAATAGATTTTCTCACAATTGATCATCGACAAATGACCCTCCATGCTCTTTAAACAAAGATCATGGACCAATTGGGTGCTAAGCCATGGATCAATGACCATTAAGATCGAGGAGAGTATGAACCATTGGATCACTCTATGTCGGGAACATATCATGACCATTGGATTTCCTAACTATAAATGTATACTAATGCATACTAAAGAAACACACTTTTACCTAATGACATATTAGACCAAGTAGATCTTAACTAAGTCCTAAGTGTCTAAATATCCTAACATACCGAATGTGACTCTATATTCCTATCCCAAAGAAAAATGTGTTGAAGTCGATAGGAAGAGATCCCCTAGAAGGAAAGCATTAAGGCATTCTCCACCATCCATCACGAGAGGTAGAAAAAGGCCAATGTTTTGGAAGGACTCAGATGGAAAAATAGTAAGGACCACACCGTGGTACGACTCTGGCATGCACCGGATGGAATAGCGCATGACAAAGACTCTTTGAATAGTAGCCAATAATAAAGACTACCGAAAAAGACGAGGAATCCACAAATGGGTTCAAATCGAAAACAAGGTATTACACGAATCCCTAGGTCATACTCTTAGAGAGATGTATCAGAGTCGATAAGAGTAGACCCGCTAGAAGGAAGTCAATGGGGACCTTCTATACTAACATGAGTGTTGGAACATGCCAATTTTGGGAGAAAACTAAGGAAATTTTGAAGACTTCAAGACAACACCAGAAAATAGGGGAGCACATCATAAATAGAGGAAAAGCAACGTCGAAAATAAAGGAAAACCAATGCCGAGAAAAGTAGTTACAAAGTGGGAAAGCTACTGCGGAGTAGTTGGAAAGTGTACAAGTGCCGACTTGGAGAACGGTTGGATCGTGGACCAACCAAGATTAAGTCAAGGAGAAAGTGGAAAAACCTAATATTCCCAGGGTTAATGTTTTTGTAAGGGCTTTGTCCCATTTTGTTGTATAAGTAGAATGTATTAGGACGATGAGAAGGTATTATTTTGGTTGGTTCGGCTAGTATTTGTTACATGGTTATGGTTTTGGTTGGAATTTCTAGAGTTGTGGAGACTATTGAGATCTATGGAGATCGAATGTAATGGCAGAAGGATTGTACAATGCGTAATAATATATTTTGCAAGAATATGAATATAGAACCCAAGCGACAAATCTTTGTGGATGTAGCTTAGGAGGGGGTGAACCACGATATACCTGTGTCATGTGTATGAATGTTTGCATTACTTAATGTTATGTTTGAGTTAACTATCTTTATGATGAATATGTTAATTGGTAAAGGTTATATTACTGTGCACTAACAAAAAACTCAGGGAATCTGTTGAATAACACTAAGTAAATGAATTTCATAACTAGGGTTTGGATATGAATCTTATGTTACACTAGAGGAATATCTATCATGGAATACATGCTGCTATAATGGTTAATGAAGTATTTTTGGAATATTAGTGAGTTATTGGTCTAAGCTAAGATCTAATATGGTTTTGATGGCTAACATAGAGTAGATCCAATGCTTTGAGAGAGAAACACATCCCATCCCACAGTTGTAGACATATGATTCATGCGACCACCCATTGAAGCCATCTCAGGTGAGAATTTGCAGTGCACTTTGTGTGATGTGTTTCCTTTTGGTATCCATAAGGGTCGCTGGTTGAAGGGTTGTTGGTAATACCATAGTTAGAACCTGGGTCGACCTGTTAGCATCATTATTTTTAGGGTAAGGTTGAAAGTTTGTTTAGAATTTTCAAATTCATGCCTTGGTCTTGAGAAGACCAACGCATTCCTAATTGAGTCACAGTGTGTGGTTTGTCTCATGAGATGGATCAAAATCCTTGGGTCATTTTTAAAATAAAGGTAATATGCATGTCAATAGAGAGTTAATTCATAGGTTGAGTCAAAGAGTGTTGTGTCTATCTCATAATACACCATCAAGGGATATAAAATTCCATCATGCTGAAATATTTGTAAAGGTACTTGTGTCTCTAAGTTTAAAATCATGTCACAAAATGGGAAATTATGTGTCAAAGTTGAGTCATAGGTTAGGGATGAAAGTCATGTAAAAAGCGGTATCATGGTTCACCATCACATCTGATGATGTCTGAAAAGGGATAATCATTACACTCCATGTCATTTGTAATGTTGGAAAGATTCAAACATATGCGCGCTCCTCAAATTTTCTCACAATTTACTTAAATTGACTTGAGAGGTCTTGTCATATTTGGACAAGTACTTTCATTTTTAAATTTTCTCCTTATCCACTCATGTATGCATATTTTCCACCTTTTGTTTGTTTTCACTGCATTCATGACTTGTACATAAGCTATAGTCTCATGAGCAAGCTTCAAATCCCTCTTCTATGCAAACGATCCTCCTCACTAAGCAAACACTGTGCAATTTTCCCTCGCTACGCAAACCCTATGTGGTATCATTCGCTACACAAACCCTATTTCTCGTTTTTTGTTGCACATCCCGTGTTTGCCTTATTTCTTGTGTAAAAAACCTTTTTTGAACCCATAATTTATGCAAGATTATCTCATGACTAAGTTCACCTCTCATAAAGAACAGATCGGTTCACCTATTCAAGCCCAAACCATAGCCTTTCTAAGTTTGTTGTGCAAGTTTTCCTGCTGAGTTTTAAGACATATCTTCTTTGAAGAAATTTGAAATTTACCTTCCAAAGTAGACATCCCAGAGCCATGAAATCACAGGAAAAGAATAAATACATGGGAAGAAATGTGCTGAGATATGAACCCCAACAGATGACTTTCGTAAAATTAGATCCTGCATAGAGGGTGTCTTTTGAGCAGGTTGGGTGTATGATATTTTGTGAAAGAATCTAGGGGTATAATGTGCACCTGACCAAGGAGTTCTCCCTAAACTTTAATGGTGTCAATACAATCATTGCAAGGGTCACCTTTCTAATATCAGAAGATACCATATCAACTGCCATAGAGATTCCCATACGGGGAGAGAAATGGTTTAAAGGTATGAATCAGGATTTTGAGTTTTATATTGATTTCCTCAAGCCGCAGTATAGAAAGTAGAATATTGGTGCCACTATCCATAGGGAGTATCTTTTGGAACCCTATGAGAAGATGTTGAGAGAAATCCAAAGGTATTTTACTTGTGAGGGTAGGTTTGATAGGGTGTATCAATACCACATAAGGCTCCTCATGCATTTCACAAAGAAAATCCCCCTAAACTTACCCTTTTATCTATATAGAAGCCTAGGAAAAATGGCAGACAAATTCCAAGCCAGGGCTAACCAGCTTAAGAGCAGTCTATTCCATTTCTCCTTGGTGAAGTTGTTAGTAGTTGAGGAGATAAAGAAGCTAAAAATGGACCAGGAGTCCTTCTTAACTTAAGAAAAATTTACTTGGATCCCAAAGGAGATACCCCTTTGTCTGTTGAAAGATTGGCCTCTAACAACTCAGGTGAAAAAGGAAGAAGTGTTGTAGAAAAGGGAAAAGGAAAAGAGGTTGAGGGCTCATCATCAAGCCATCTAGTTCTGAAGAAGGGTACAAGGCTATAGTTCACTGATGAGCCAAAGGAGACATAGACACCTAACAGACCAACCACAAGGGAAACTGCTAAAAGACTTCCAACACCCATAGTGTAGAAAAAAATTGTTAAGGTTGAAACTCAGGAGATGGATGAAGAACAAGGTAAATCTGAGAGAAAGACTCAGAGTTTAGGGGAATGCAATAGCAACTTAGATAGGCTCAAGATGTGATAGATCAGTTTTATTAAGAGAATAGAGAATTGAAAAGGAAGCTGGATGAGAAGGATTCCAAGGAACAAACACCAAAAGAAAGGCAGAGCCAAAGAATGAAAGGTCAAAGGGGAAGGAAGTCATGCAAATCGCTAAGACCATAGTTGTATCCAATCCCATAGAACCTCTGAAAATATCCTCAACCAAGAAGAACACTTTAGAGATACAGGGAAAACTAGCAACAAGTGAAAGACCTACTACTTTGCCCACAGAAAGAGAAAATAACATAAGATGGATTAATAATCAGTTAAGGGAAGCTCAAAATCAAATCATCCAGCTCAGGGAAGAAAAGAGGATATCATATGACAGATCCATGAAACATTTTAAGGAATGCAAACCAACTAGAGAAAATGCTTGTGCAACCCTTTCCAATGCCTAGTCAAAATTAAAAAGAAATGCAACCCTGTTCAGGAAAGTGGGAAATTTGAAGGTATAAAACTTAACATTAAGGAAGGAAAATAGGTACCTTAAACAACAGATGCAATTGAATGATGAATCCAGAAGAAGACTAGAACTACTTTCAAAAGTAGCAGAGATAGGATTGAAGAAAATTTACATTTTTGTATTTTTGGGTATGTGACCATCTCAAGTTTTGTTCATGTCATAATCGCTATGGAAAACATACATTTTATATTGGAGAAAGGTTTCAAAAGGGTGACAACATAAACATTTCCTGGGCACAGATGTTATTTTGACTGGTAAAATTTCATACACAACACTTGCATAGCGATTCCTTGCGATGGAAATGTTGTAGGCACACATAATTAACAAGAACAGTGGGAGATTATTGGCATATGAATTTTGAAGCAAATATGGTTCCCTAGTTACTTTCCGCCACCTGGATCTACACAAATTANCAACACTTGCATAGCGATTCCTTGCGATGGAAATGTTGTAGGCACACATAATTAACAAGAACAGTGGGAGATTATTGGCATATGAATTTTGAAGCAAATATGGTTCCCTAGTTACTTTCCGCCACCTGGATCTACACAAATTACAGAAAAAAGATTTTTCTACGCAAATGCTATAGGCAACACTTGTGTAGCAGTAGTTCCAGTTTTCTACGGAAAGGTGGCAGAGTTGTCCAACAATGCATAGGATGAATCGAGATGCTTTCCATATGCACCTGATGACTCATCAACAACAACATATTCAAAATTTTCTTATATCTATGCTTGTATAAGATTTTTTATTTTTTTTGCATTTAAGATGGTCAAACAAATTTACTATTTTTAGTAAAGTTATTTAGGAATTATTCTCTTTCAATGTAACCAGATCCACCATTGTAGGCAACAATAATTTGACTCCTAGTAGCCTAGTGTGGAAATAAGCTCTTATATATTTAATCACTTTTGATGTAAAGGGCTCGAGTTGGCATACGTATATATATTTTGATCTTTATTGTAACGTTCTCTGAAACTGAAAGAAATACAAATGCTGAAGTCCTGAAAATTTTATGGAAAAAATTCTAATGGTGGTGTTCTGAAGTCTGTATTCTTATCCTTGTATGTAATTCTTGTGTCCTTACTTTAATCTTCATTTTCTTCTCTTTAAATTGGATAATTAAAAGGTATAGAATTCATCTAATGGTGCTTTAGACTTAAGTGATTTGAACTCTGTTTCTCTTCTTAACTAGGTTAGAATTCATCTTTCACAGTGCTATGATTCTGTTATATGTTTCTTTTCCTCTTCCACCCTACATAATCAAACTCAAAACTTAAAGTTCATCACCTAATTTAGCCTTTGTTCGTCTGGAAATTTCTACCTACCAGTCATTGTTTTCATTTGTTTTCAAGGGTGAAATCCATAGCCTAGGAGATACCATACTTCCTTGCCAACAAACTTTGAAAACATTACCTCAATCATCTAAACCTAGCCATCAGTTCAAAAACAATCTATCTATCATAGATCAAGTTTCAGAGAGAGCCTTCTCTATATTGGAAGGGCTATCTTCTAGTGTTAATGTTGGTTTGTAGGTTACCTTTGTAGATTGTTTCTTCAACCCAACAATTTACTCAGTGCTAACATTTTGGCGCCATTGTGGGGGAACAAAAGTTAAAATTTCACTGGGAGAAACGACAAAGATTATATCTGATTGTTGATGGTGGACAATAGTCAGACACAATGAGGCTATAAATCTTCTACCTGGAGAGTACATTATCAGTTTTATCCAAATGAGAAAATCTCAATGGCGACTCCATTGTCTGGTATTTTTAAAGCTTGGAGAAGATACTAGTGACTCCACTAGATTTGACGAGGAACACAGATGCTGATACCATTGTTTCAATATATGCATGTTTCGACTTTTCATAGATTTATGGTTTTCTGAATCCTTTACCTAAGGATGAATGTTTTTTAAGAAATGGTTTGAAATTTAGTGGAAACATGGATGAAGGAAAATTTTGTGGCAAAAATCTCCTTCCATTCAAGGTTTTAGAGAATGGAACAATATGTGTATTGATGATGAGGGGGATGAAAAATTTCTTTCATTGTTTTCTTCTTATTTAAAATCATATAAATGTAGCTCAGAAGCCAAGATTCGGTTTTTGGATCAATTTTCCAAACATATTGAGGGAGAGCTCAAAGCCTTAGAAGATAAGAAATTGTAATATCCCTAGGTTGAACCCAATTGTAAATGTAAATACAAATGTACGTAAGATGGTGAGTTGTTTGATATCATTTTTTTATGCACCTTTCATGGCATAGTGCGTGCATGTACTGCGCAGTAAAATGAAGAAGTGTGCACATTCCATGATATTGTGTGCAACAACTTAAGTGCACATGATTTTGAGGCCAGGGAGCGTTTGTATATATGCTGTGTTTTATAGGCTGGTGAGCCAGTTATTATAAGCTAGGATGCTTAAGTTTTGATTAGGCCGGAGAAACTAGATGTTAAAGTCCAATGCGCCTATTTTTGTATATGTCTCATAATTAATATAAAATGCATCGCTATGCGTAGACCAACCACGATAAAAGAGTATGGGGGACTAAACTCCACTAGTTAGGGAAAGGGAGGGCTAAAATTTAAGGAAAAGGGCTAAGCTACGGAGCTTAATCCAAAAATAAATATTATATTAATATTTATTAAAGTATAAAGTATGGATAATTATTTTATCCTAAGTTCCAAAGTTGGGGACAAGTGGGCCAAAGTAGCTCCCAACATGACAAGTGTCAAGTTGGGGACATGCATACATATTGTGGGGACTTAGTTCATTTTGGGGGATTCATCCATCATTCTTTCCATCATTCCTTCCATCATGGAGTCATCCAGTCAATCATCCATGAGAATTCACACACCCGTTGAGATATCCTTCATACCTTCATCACCGTACTTGAACCTGTATCCATAGCCATATCTGTTTGTGTAGCTGGTTATCTTGAGAGTTGGACTAAATAAGCGGGTTGTCATTCCTGTGAGATATTGAAGAGGCGGGTTGTCAAGCCCATGAGAAATTTCTCTCTGGGTGAGAGAATTGTTGGGGAATTGATTTCCTGAAGGTGCTAAATCACAGCTGCAGGGCTCAAAGACTTCATGTTTGACATGTTGCTGAAGCCCGGAAAGGAAGTGAAGCAATCGAAGGACTATTGAGAAGAGAAGGGGCACACTTCCTGGGGTGGGAAAAGCATATGGGGAATGAGGGACTGTAGGTTGTTAGTTTGAGTAGGTACCTATGACAAAGTCTTTCCTTTTGTCTATGAGACATTATCCCGGTTAAGAACCCTTTACCCAGGTGGAGTTTAGTCCCATCTTGGGGGTGACCCACTACTGAGAGTGATGAACAGTGTGGTCTAAGGCTGAGAGGTTTGTGGAAGGTCTGCATGTAGTTGGTGATATTCTTACCAAGATAAGTGTCAACCGTGTGATAAATTTACATGTTGCATTGTTATTTACATGTTTATTTTATGGGTTTATTATATGTGTGGTTATAATTGTCTTTATATGTATGGGTAATGCCTGTATATGCTTCATGTATATGGTTACTATTATTTTGGTATGAATCTGTGTATTTACATATTGTATTTGTATGTTTACGTTTTATATATATGTTTCTGCAAGAGCTCTGTGTGCACATATTTTAATTTCATGCAGTTCGGAAAATTTATGTGGCATAGATCAATTGGATGCTGGGTATGTTATAGTATGTTCCACATAGAGAATGAAAACATTTGCTCATGTACCATGGCCCAACCATGGATGGTCGGGGTCGTTACAACATGGTATCGGAGCTTCAGTTTTCAACATTGAGCTTGGATGGGCCGAACAAGTTGAGTTGAAGCGAAATTTCACAGAGGAATTATTTTGAAGTGGTGAAATTTTGAGTCACAGAGCATCGATGGTAAAATTTAGAAACATCGACGCAGAATTGGGAAAAGCCCAATTTATGTGGTTAAATGCATGGGAAAATGGAGAAATTCGGCAAAGTTGTGAGATATTATTGATTTAATATATGTTCTAGCAAATTCAGATCTAGAATGGGTTGAATTTGAAGTTACAATGAAGCCATGACAGATGGAGTGAGTTTAGTGGTTAAAATTCTCAATTCGTGAATTGATTTTTGGGTAAATTCATTCCAGAAATATCAACCCTCAACGATTTATTGTTACAAAGGTTGAACTGGTTTTATCGGGGTGAAATTGAATGAATTTCATAGTTGAAGAATGTTTGTGGTAAATTGGGGAAAACGTTAAGCCAAAAGCCCTAATTTTTGCAGTGGAATTCACAAAGAATTGATGCACATAAAAATGTATGTGCACAGGTGGGCGCACTAAAATGCAGGATGCGCAGTAAAAGTCCCATGATATGTAAGAATTGGGCATTGTGCGGAAAATATTAGCGTGTTGGAGCGCGCTAAAAATTGGTGCCGCGTGGAAAATTGTTGGTGTGCGGGTGCGTGCACTAAATTTTGGCACCGTGCAATGTTGGTGTGTGGGTGTGCGCACTAAATTTTTGCACCGCGTGGAAAAATGTTGGTGTGCAGGTGTGTGCGCTAAATTTAGAATTGCGCGGTGTGCACACGTGGTGTACACAGTGTTGGAAGAGCACAAACGAGTTTGGTTGGTGCGTGTGCAATGTGGGTATATGTTGTCGTGCAACAGTTTAGTTAATGGTGTGTGCAGAGTGTTGGTGTGCGGTGGGGGAGTACAAAAATTTGGCATGGTGCAGCATGTAAAGTAAAGTGCACGCAAAATATCAGAGCACGATACAAAAATTGCGCGCAACAGGTAATAGTGCAAGAACCAAAACTGTGCGCTGTGGATATTAGCGAGTGACACAAAAGTAGTGCACAGTTATTGGCGCGACAGAGAAGTGATACAGAATGGTTATAGGTATGCGGAACATGATTTACCTTGTGTTGTTGTTGTGCATGCTAAATATGGGCATATAGGTTGAAATTTTTGCATGCAAATTCATTTTGATGATGAACAACAACAGAAAAACAATGATTTTTTGCGACGTTTTATACTGTTTGAACGTCATCTTTTTGTAGCGCGTTTTTGAGGCCCTTAAGAGCATTTTTAGGTACCTGAAAAGCATGAGAATGGAGTGTGCCAAGGCACACTCTATTTCTACAACTCAAATAAAAGAGCCCAGAGAGAGCTTTCTAATGGTGTAACCCATTCATCAAATGAAGTTTTTATGAGAAAGTTATAGCACAAACAGTGGAGGGTAAATTTTAAGACCCATCTAACTTCAAAGAGTCATAAATTTTTTCTCCGGAATCCGATTGAGGTGCAGAAGGAGTCAATCGAAATATATTGAAACATAGAAGAAATTCCAAGAGTTGAATTAAATTTTTGGGCATGTTAAAATTGTTTAATATGGAAAATACGGTACCTGTAGCATTCTAGACCAAAAACATGAATTGGCCTAGAACTTCAGCAGGCTGTAACTAGTAGCCAAGAACTCCAAAAAAGGTGAAACTTGGACAAAGTGTCCATAATATTTATATGAAGAAACCCAATTGATATCCTATGAAAAATCTAATGGATTAGATGCAAAAATGCATAATTATAGCGTAGAGTTGCGCCAAGTTGAAATGTGAACAAAAACCATTACTGGACAATTTTGAAATAACCACAACTTTCTGCTCAAGACTCAGAATTGAGCATGGAAGTAGACGTTGGAAAGGTATTGGACAACGAACTCTAATTTTCCACCCATAAAATTGATCTGGGCATTCAATTTTTCAGGAAATTAGAAGAAAGAGTTCTGATATATTATGGAACCAAAATGGTTCATATTTTTCATGAAATTGTTGAAACAGTTAGCCTGATAAAGTTTTGTTGACTGCACATTTTGAAGAGTTAAAAACAACTAGATCAGATCATGATCAACAAATATTCTAGAGTAATGGAAGAGGCACAGGGGACTTACAGCCAGGAAGATGAGATCAGAGGGATGGATGTCCATTTGGGCATTGAAGGAACAAACTCCAATGGACATGGAGAAGGAAGGGATGAAAACATGATTATGGTAGAGACCATTAAAAATTTGTAGAAGGATGTCCAAAGCCATAAAGATGATAATGAAAGGCTTATGAAATCCAAGGAGCAACAAGAGGACTTCAACATGAATTTATTGGAGAGATTGAACATAATATAAAAGAAATTGGATAAGAAGAGTGGCTCAAGCAAATCCGGAAGTCGTAAGTCTCCTGATGAGAAAAGAAGAGCAAGAAGTGTTAGAAAACATCACCACCAGTCCCTAAGGAATTCCAATAAGAGATCACACAACAACTCAAGTCTATCATCTTTCAGGAAGCATAAGAGTTCTAGGGTGGATGAACTGCAAGGAGAAATGAACAAAATCAAATCTCCTACACCTGATGGTGAGCACAAGAAGGATGAAGATGCAGAGACATGGTTGCTAGGCATGAGAAAGTATTTTCAGTTGCATAATTATTCTTCTCATGTAGAAGGTAGTATTTCTATATATAAACTCAATGGAAAGGCATCCATGTGGTGGTATCATCTTGTGGAGTTGCAACACATTAAAGAGAAAAGTGTTACTTGGAGGGAATTCAAGAAGTATTTTAAGAAGAATACTTGACTAAGAGATACTATGACAAGAAGATGAAAGAGTTATTTGAACTCAAGCTTGGGAGTATGTCAATAGAGGAATATAAGAGAAGGTTTTTAGAACTGCTGAAGTATGTCTCTTTCATTAAGGATGAGACAGTTAAGATTCAGAGGTATTTGCGTGGATTTCCATCATTCATTAGTGAAAAAATACAATATTATGATCCCAATACATTGGAGGAGACCATAAGGCAAGATAAATTCCTATATGATCAACAAAACTCAAGGCCAACTTTCCAAAAATCTTTGGAAGACAAAAATAAATTCAAGATGGATCGGAGGAAAAAGGGAACTAAGCCACCATTCTTCAGAAATAATACTTATGGACAACCAAGTTCTAGAGAACCCAAAATTATTGAGAGATGAAGTCAAAGGCCAAGGCAACCACCTATACAATGCTGGGGTTGTAAAGGAGATCACATGTTCAGAGATTGTCCTCACAGAGGTGAAAAAGTGAGGACTGCTCACAATGTACAATAAGCTGAAACAATGGAGGACATGGGAAGAAATGTACCGAGGATCTATGCATCCCTGGACAACAAGAAAGCAAAATATCAGTCACATATGATTGAAGTGGAAGGTATGATCAACAACCAAACATTGCTATTTTAATTGATTCATGAGCTAGTCATAGTTATATAGATCCTAACATGGTGGAATGTTTGCATGTACCAAGAAGCAAGCATGGAAAATCTTGGTTGGTGCAGATGGCTATAGGAGCCAAAAGAAAAGTTAATTAGATGGTAAGTCATGTCTTATGGACATGAATGGGTTGAACACCAGGGCAGAGTTGAACATCTTGCCTTTAGGTTCCTATGATTGTCTAATTGGGATGGATTGGTTGGACCAACACCATGCTATCATAGACTATCATAATAAAGCATTTACTTGCTTGGATGAGGAAGGGAACCTAAGAAAAGTGCAAGGAATTCCCAGGGCAGTATCCATAAGAGAAATTTGAGCATTGTAGCTGAAGAAATGTTATAGAAAAGGGTGTCAAATATTTGTAGCTCATTTGGAAGAGACACCTAAAGATAAGATGCCAAATTTGGAAGAACATGCATTTCTGGAATATTTTGAAGATGTGTTCAAGGAGGTACCAGGACTACCCCCAAAGAGAGATATTGATTTCTCTATAAATTTAATGCCTGGAGCAGCTCCAGTGTCAAAGAMTCCTTACATAATGAGTACACTAGAGCTGAGGGAGTTACAAATGAATCTTGAAGAACTTCTAAAGAAGGGGTATATACACCCAAGTGTGTCGCCTTGGGGTACCCCAGTCTTCTTCKTSAAGAAGAAAGATGAGACATTAAKATTGTGCATTGATTTCAGAAAGTGGAATAAAGTGACTCTAAAGARCAAGTATCCTTTGCCAAGGATTGTTGATCTCTTTGATCAATTGAAGGATGCAAAGATATTTTCAAATATAGATCTCAGGTCAGGATACCATCAGGTAAGGATTAAAGAATAATATATCAGCAAGACCGCCTTCAGGGCAAGGTATGGTCATTATGAGTTCACAGTGGTGCCATTTGGGTTGTCAAATGCACCATCTGTTTTCATGTGCTTAATGAATGGTGTTTTCTGAAAATATTTAGACAAGTTTGTCATTGTCTTTCTAGATGACATTCTTATATATTGTAAATTAGAGGAAGAGAATGAGCATCATTTGAGGATGGTGTTGCAAGTATTAAGGGAGCATCATTTTTATGCCAAATTGAGCAAGTGCTCATTTTATCAGAAGCAAATTCATTATTTGGGACATATCATTTCAAAGGATGGGATAATAGTGGATCTTGAGAAGATAGAAGCCATTAGAGAATGGTCAGTGCCAAAGAATGTGACATAGGTCAGATCATTCATGGGCCTTGTAGGCTACTATAGGATATTTATTGAAGGATTCTCAAAGATTGCACACCCAATCACTTCCTTGCAAATAAAGGGTGTGAGTTGCAGTGGACATTGGATTGTGAAAAGAACTTCCAACACTTGAAACAACTATTAACAAGTGCTCCAATACTAAGGATTATAGACCCAAATGAAGAATTCATTGTATGCATAGATGCATGTAAAGAAGGACTTGGTTGAATCCTCAGTCAAAATGGGTTTGTTATATGTTATGAATCAAGAAAGTTGAAGGAGCATGAAAGAAACTATGCCACTCATGATTTGGAATTCATAGCCATAGTGCATGCCTTGAAGAAATGGAGACACTACCTCATGGGGAAAAGGTTTGAGTTGAGGACAGACCATCACGGTCTGAAATATTTATTTGATCAACCAAATCTAAATGCTAGGCAAAGCAGATGGTTATAATTTCTCAGTGAATATGACTTTGATATGAAGCATATCAAAGGGAAAGAGAACAAAGTCCCTGATGCACTCACCAAAAGAGTGCATGAATTACATGCTACAACCATTAGCATGTACCAATCAAATTTGAAGGACATAATTATAGAGGCAGCCAAATCATATTTGCAATACAAGGAATTAGTGGAAAAATTACAACAAGGTAATTTGCAACAGAAAATTGAAGAATATGAGCTAGATAATGATGAAATTTTCATGTACAAGGGAAACATTTATGTACCAAATTCCCAAGAATTGAAAAAATCGGATATTGGGAGAAATGCATAATGTACCTTATGATGGGAACCCAGGTTATCAGAAAACTATTGCAACTTTCAAGAACCAATATTATTGGTCAGGAATGAAGAAAGAAGTTGCCAATTTTATTGCCAAATGTTTGGAATGTCAAAAGGTAAAAGATGAGCATAGACACCTAGCTGGTTTTCTACAACCATTACCCATTCCTGAGTGGAAATGGGAAGTTGTAACAATGAATTTCATCACCAAACTTCCCAGAACAAACAAGAAACATGATTCTATCATGGTAGTGGTGGATAAGCTTACTAAAGTTGCCCATTTTATTCCAGTTAAGCTCACTCACAAGGCAACCAACATTGTTGATGTTTATATGAGGTAAATTGCTAGGTTGCATGGCATACCCAAGACAATTGTGTCTGATAGAGATCCAAAATTTACCTCAAATTTTTGAAAAGGATTATTTAATGGGTTTGGAACAAATTTGAATTTTAGTACAGCCTATCATCTAGAATCAGATGGGCAAACAGAGAGGGTGAATCAAGTGATTGAAGATATGTTGAGGATGTATGTGAGGGATAAACCATCAAAATGGGAAGAATACCTACACTTGGTAAAGTTTTCTTATAACAATGGGTACCAAACATCTCTAAAGATAAGCCCATTCAAGGCACTTTATGGAAGAAAGTGAAACATGCCAGTAAGCTCGGATAACCCAACAGATAGAGCAGTGGTTGGGCTAGATTTTCTGAGGGAAATAAAGGAGAAAATGATAACAATAAAACAAAATTTAAAGGCTTCCCAAGACAGGCAGAAAAGCTATGTTGATAAGGGTAGAACTCATAGAGAATTTAAAGTGGGAGACCATGTATTCTTGAAAGTGAAGGCCAACAAAAGTTCCCTG
The DNA here is from genome assembly GCA_010110895.2 of Picea sitchensis. Taxonomy (NCBI): domain Eukaryota; kingdom Viridiplantae; phylum Streptophyta; class Pinopsida; order Pinales; family Pinaceae; genus Picea; species Picea sitchensis. Next base: position 39,580 of record SNQJ01S0035500.1, on the reverse strand, counting down.
AAGTTGGGAAATTGTTCCAAGTTGGCAGCTCGCTATTGTGGGCCATTTGAGATCATAGAGAGGAGTAGTCCAGTGGCTTATATGATTGCATTTCCTGCATCTATGTCTGTTCATAATGTATTCCATGTATCATTGCTCAATAAATATATACCTCATGCTAATCATGTTATTGATTGGAATGTGATTCAGATGGAGCAAGAAGGCTCTTTTCAAGTGCATTTGGTACGCATTTTGGACTGAAAAATCAAACAGCTCCATAATCGATCCATAGGGCTTGTAAAGGTCCAATGGACCTAGTATGGTCCCGAGGATGCTACTTGGGAGCATGAGGATGCAATGCAGGCATGATACCAGCATCTTTTTGAGGATTTTTGAAATTTTTGTTGTACATGTATACATGATGCACTGACGACAGTGCATAAATAAGGGGAGGGGATTGTAATATCCCTAGGTCGAACCCAATTGTAAATGTAAATACAAATGCACGTAAGATGGTGAGTTGTTTGATATCATTTTTGTATGCACCTTTCATGTCATAGTGCGTGCATGTATTGAGCAGTAAAATGAGGAAGTGTGCACATTCTAGGATACCGCGCGCAACAACTTAAGTGCACGCGATTTTGAGGCCAGGGAGCCTTTGTATATATGCTGTGTTTTATAGGTTGGTGAGCCAATTATTATAAGCTAGGATGCTTATGTTTTGATTAGGTCGGAGAGGCTAGATGTTAAAGGCCAGTGAACCTATTTTTGTATATGTCTCATAATTAATATAAAATACATTGCTGCGCACAGACCGACCACGATAAAAGATTATGGGGGACTAAACTCCACTAGTTAGGGAAAGGGAGGGTTAAAAGTTAAGGAAAATGGCTAAGCTAGGCAGCTTAAGCCAAAAAGGAATATTGTATTAATATTTCTTAAAGTATAAAGTATGGATAATTATTTTATCCTAAGTTCCAAAGTTGGGGACAAGTGGGCCAAAGTAGCTCCCAACATGAGAAGTGTCAAGTTGGGGATATGCATACATATTGTGGGGACTTAGTTCATTTTGGGGTATTCATCCAACATTCTTTCCATCATTCCTTCAATCATGGATTCATCCTGTCAATCATCCATGAGCATTCACATGCCCATTGAGCTATCCTTCGTACCTTAATCACTATACCTAAACCTGTATCCATAGCCATATCTGTTTGTGTAGCTGGTTAGATTGGGAGCTGGATGGAATAAGCGGGTTGTTAGGCCAGTGGGATATTGAAGAGGTGGGTTGTCAGGCCCCTGAACAATTTCTCTCTAGGTGAAAGAATTGCTAGGGAATTGATTTTCTGGAGGTGCTAAAGTACAACTGCAGGGCTCAGAGACTTCATGTCTGGCTTGTTGTTGAATACTAGAAAGGAAGTGGGGAAGCTGAAGGAATGTTGAGTGGAGAAGGGGCACACTTCCTGGGGTGGGAAAGGCATGTGGGGAATGAGGGACTGTAGGCTATTAGTTTGAGTAGGCACCTGTGATAGAGTCTTTCCTGTTGTCTATGAGCCATTAGCCTAGTTAAGAACCCTTTACCCGGGTGGAGTTTATTCCTAGCTCATGAGTGACCCACTGCTGAGAGTGATGAGCAGTGTGGTCTAAGGCTGGGAGGTTTGTGGAAGGTTTGCACGTAGTTGGTGATATTCTTACCAAGATAAATTTCAACTRTGTGATAAATTTACATGTTGCATTGTTATTTATGTGTTTAATTTATGGGTTTATTCTTTGTGTGGTTATAATTGTCTTTATATGTATGGGTAATGCATGTATATTAAGGATGATTTTAAGGATGGAAATTTATTTTTAAATGTAGAAACCTTGGTGAATCTTACTAATCCTTCATATGTCAACTATAAATGTTTGGCGATATTTTTGTAAAAATATTCAAATTTCTAAGTATTTTATATAGTTTTTATAACATTTTGGCTATTTTTAAGGTAAAATAATTTTATCCCATAGAATTTGGGTGAATCATTTTTAAAATAGCGAATCTTGTTTTTGGAAAAACCATGGAAAATTAGCCCATTAGCGAAATTTAGCCCCTAAAATCATCCCTGCTGTATATGCTGCATGTATATGCTTACTTTTATTTTGGTATGAATCTGTGTATTCACATAATGTATTTGTTTGTTTACATTATATATATATGTGTGTGTGTGTGTGTGTGTGTGTTTCTGCAAGAGCTCTGTGTGTATGTATTTTAATTGCATGTAGTTTGAAAAATTTATGTGGCATAGCTCAGTTGGATGCTGGGTATGTCACTGTATGTTCCACAGAGAGAATGAAAGTGTCCTCTTGTGTACCGTGGCTTGACCATAGGTGGTCAGGGACGTTACAAAAAAATACCCCAAATTCCTTCATTTCAGAGTCTTCCTTGTGAAGTTTTATTTCAACAAAAGAAAAATGACACATGGCTACCTTTTCCCTTTGATATTGGGGATCATCAAACAAAATTTTGAAATCATGTTTTTTATGACCCGATAGCCGCCTATATGGATGATTTTTTCAGTTGGAACACTTGGCCATGTCTTCACTATAAATATCAAATTTGTTATTAGTGGTCATTTCCATTACATTATTCATTTTTTATTTTGTTCAAGTATGATCACGAATCTTTATTATTGGATCATCTGCTTGATTGGTTGTACTGACACTTTTGTATTACCTGATTACGAAGTATTTTTCAACATATTAGACTAGGAGTGTGCAAATAAGCTTGTTGGTCAAGCATTTTTCAGTTTGGGTTTTTAGTAGTGTGTACATTCAGATTGTAGTAGTGTATTCAACATTCCCTTTTCAACTAGCAACAATGTATAGTTTTGGCTTTCATATTTTGCAGAATAAGCAAGTTGTAGTTTTTGTGTTGGGACCAGACCAATGGATAAGGCACCTAGTCTACTATTATTTTCTACCCATTGGAGCCAAATGTTAGCACCATGATTTTCATACCTAAGGTTATAGATTTTTCAACAACTTTGTTTATCAGTTTAAAGTCTTTTTGAGTCAAATAAATCCCAATGGTCAAGCACATGGTTTGTTGTTCCTTGCTATCTCATTGGGAGGATAACATTCCCATTGAAGCCAAATGTTAGCATCATTACTTTTAGGGCAAGGTTGAATTTTTTTTTAGAATTTTCAAAGTCATGCCTTGGTATTGAGAATACCAAGGCATTCGTAATTGATTCACAATGTCTGGTTTGTGTCATGAGATGGCTCAAAATCCTTGGGTTATTTTTAAAATAAAAGCTAATATGCATGTCAATAGAGATTCAACTCATAGTTTGAGTCAAAGAGTGTCATGTTTATCTCATAATACACCATCAAGGGGTATAACAGTCCATCATGAATAAATATTTGTAAAGGTACTTGTGTCCCTAAGTTTAAAATCATGTCACAAAATAGGAAATTATGTGTCAAAGTTGAGTCATAGGTTAGAGATGGAAGTCATGTCAAAATAGGTATCATGGTTCATCACCACACCTGATGAGGTCAGAAAAGGGACACTCATTACACTCCATGTCATTTGTATTGTTGTAAAACTTCAAACATATGCGTGCTTCTCAAATTTACTGCACAAGTTACTTAAATTTGCTTGAGAGGTCTTGTCATCTTTGGACAAGTACTTTATTTTTTAAATCCGCTCTTTATCCACTCATGTATGCATATTTTACACCTTTTTTTTGTTTGCACTACATTCACGACCTGTGCATTAGCTGTAGTTTCCTGAGCAAGCTTCAAATCCCTATACTATGCAAACAATCCTCCTCACTATGCAAACACTATGCAGTTTTCCTTCGCTACGGAAACAGTGTGTGGTATCATTCGCTACGCAAACCCTATTGCTCTATTTTTTCTATGCATCCCGTGTTCGCCTTAGTTGTTGTGTAAAAAACCCTTTTTGAATCCATCATTTATGTAATTTTACCTCTTGAGCAAGTTCATCTCTCATGAAACATAGATCTGCTCACCTATTCAAGCCCAAACCCTAGCCCTGCTAAGTTTGTTGTGTAAGTTTTCCTAGTGTGTTTTAAGAAATATCTGCTTTGAACAAATTTGTAATTTACCTTGCCAAGCTGAAATCTCAGAGCCATGACATCATAGAAAAAGAAGAAACACAAGGGAAGAAATGATATGAGATATGAACCCTAAGAGATGACTTTGGTAAACTCATATCCTGCATATAGGGTGTCTTTTGAGAAGGCTGGGTGTATGAGGTTTTGTGAAAGAATCGAGGGGTATAATGTGCAATTGACCAAGGAGTTCGCCCTGAACTTTAATGGTGTCAATACAATCATTGGAGGGGTCACCTTTCCAGTATCATAAGAGACCATATCAACTGCCACAAATATTCTCATATAGGGAGAGAAATGGTTTAAAGGTATGCCTATGGAGATTATGTTTTATATTGATTTCCTCAAGCCTCAATATAGAAAGTAGAAGATTGGTGCCACAATCCTCAGGGAGTATCTTTTGGAACCCTATGAGAAGTTGTTGAGAGTAATCCAAAGGTATTTTACTTGTGAGGGTAGGTTTGACAGGGTATATAAATACCACATAAGGCTTCTAATGCATGTTACAGGGAGAATCCCCCTAAACTTACCCTTTTATCTATATATAAGCCTAGGAAAAATGACATACAAAGTCCAAGACAAGGCTGACCAACTTAAGAGTAGTCTGTTCCATTTCTCCTTGGTGAAGTTGTTAGTAGTTGAGGAGCTAAGAAAGCTAAAAGTGGACTTGGATTCCTTCTTAACTTAAAAAAATATTTCCCTGGATCCCAAAGGAGATACCCCTTTGTCTGCTGAAATATTGGCCTCTAACAACTCAGGTGAAAAATAAAGAAGTGTTGCAGAAAAGGTGAAAGGAAAAGAAGTTGAGGTTGCATCACCAAGACAACTAGTTCTAAAGAAGGGTAGGAGGCTACAGTTCACTGATGAGCCAAAAGAGATACAAACACCCAACAGACCAACCACAAGGGAAGCTGCTAGAAGGATTCCCACGCCCACAGTGCAGACATAATTTCTTGAGGTTGCAGCTCGGGAGATGGATGAAGAACAAGTTGAATCAGGAGAGAAAGACTCAGAGTTTAGGGGAATGCAACAACAAATCAGAGAGGCTCAACATGTGATAGCTCAGTTTTAACAAGAGAATAGATAATTGAAAAGGAAGCTAGCTAAGAAGGATTCTGAGGAAAAAAACACCACAAAATAAGGCAGAGCCCAAGAATGAAAGGTCAAATGGGAAGGAATTCATGAAAATCCCTAATACCACAATTGTATCCAAGCCCATAGCACCTCTGGCAAGATCCTCAGCCATGAAGAACAATTTAGAGATACATGGAAAAGTAGTAGCAAGTGAAAGACCTACTGCTTCGCCCACAGAAAGATAACAAAATATAAGATGGCATGATAAACAATTAAGGGAAGCTCAAAATCAAATCATCCAACTCAAGGATGAAAATATGATATCAGATGATAGAGCCATGAAACATTTTAAGGAATGCAAACTAGCCACAGAAAATGCTTGTGCAACCCTTTCCAATGCCTAGCCAAAATTAAAAAGAAATGCAGCCATGTTCATGCAAGTGGGAAATTTGAAGTACAAAACTTAACATTAAGGAAGGAAAATAGGTATCTTAAACACATGATGCAATTGAATGATGAAGCCAAAAGAAGACTAGAACTACTTGCATAAGTAGTAGAGATATGATTGAAGAAAATTCACATTTTTGTATTTTTGGGTATGTGGCCATATCAAGTTTTGTTCATGTCATAATAGCTATGGAAAACATACATTTGATATTGGATAAAGGTTTCACAAGGGTGACAAACATAAACATTTCCTCAAAAAATATGTTTTTTTGACTAGTAAACTGTCATACACAACACTTGCGTAGCGAGTTCTCACTACGTAAATGTTGTAGGCACACATAATTATCAATAATAGTGGGAGATGATTGAAATATGAATTTTGAAGCAAATACAGGTCCCCAGTTACTTTCTTCCACCTAGATCTACATGAATTACAACAAAAGGAGTTTGCTACACAAATTTTGTAGGTAGCACTTGTGCAACAAATAGTTCCAGTTTGCTATGCAAAGGTGGTAGAGTTTTCCAGCAATCCATAGGATGACTTGAGATGCTTTCCAGATGCACCTAATGACTCATCAACAACATCATATTCAAAATTTTCTCAGATCTATGATTGTATAATATATATATATTTTTTTCATTTAAGATGGTCAAACGAATTTACTATTTTTAGTAAATTTATTTAGGAGTTGTTCTCTTTCAACGTAATCAGATCCACCATTGTAGGCAGTAGTAATTTGACTCCTAGTAGCCTAGTGTGGTAATAAGATCTTATATATTTGATCACTTTTGATATAAATGCGGTGTGTTGGCAGAAGTATATATATCTTGATATTTATTGTAACATTCTCTGAAACTAAAAGAAATACAAATGATTAAGTCCTGAACTTCTATGAAAAAGATTCTAATGGTGATGGTATGAAGTCTGTATTCTTATCCTTGTATGTACTTATTTTTTCCTTACTTTAGACTTAATGGTTTAAACTCTTGTATGTTAGGTCTATAATTCATCTAATCATCCTCTAAACTTAAGTGATTTAAACTCTATTTCTCTTCTTAACTAGGTCATAATTCATCTTTCATGGTGCTCTAATTCTATTATATGTTTCTTTTTGTCTTCCACCCTACATAATCAAACTGAAAATTGAAAGTTAATCACCTAATTTATCCTTTGTTACTATGGAAAGTTCTACCAACCAGTCATTTTTTTCATTCGTTTTCAGGGGTTGACTCCATAGCCCAAGAGATACCATACCTCCTTTCCAACAAACCTTGAAAAATTACCTCAATAATCTAAACCTATCCATTAGTTCAAAAATAATCTATCTATTAGATATCAAGTCTCAGAGAGAGAGCGCTATCTAGATTGGGAGGGATAATTTCCATTCTTAAAGTTGGTTTGTAGGTTACCTTTGTAGATTGTTTCTTCAGTCCAAAAATTTACTCAGTTCTAACATATCCCACAAGTAACTAACAATGGTTCCGTTGTTGGTTGGAACTCAGAATATTAGATCCGGAGGGATGTATGACATAGTATAGCGTGAGGGCTTAATAAATGGAATGTTTGTAGGTTGGAATCCCACAAAAGTGGAGATTGAAAGATGGTTGACAGTTCAGGAACTAGAGTGTGCCCATAAAGATAATAGAAGCTCTAGGTTTAAGCCAAGACAATACTTGGAGAGATACGTATTCAACGAAATACACACAATTTTATTTAGCGAGTTTCCCACACAATTGCATGAGTGGATAACACGATTGAAAGATACTCATCCGATGAATAGAGTTAGATGATTGGAGTGGACAAAATAAAGTATAGCATGGTTGAAAAGGGTAAATAATAAATTCATGCACGCAATAGACTTCTGGCTAGAAAACATTGTAGTGGGTTATATCACTGAGTTCACAGTAGATATTGTTATCACTGAGTAAATTGCTAGGATGAAGAAAAAATATACAAAGGTAACTACAAACCTCTTTAGAACTGGATACTAGCTTACTTAGTTCAGAGAGGGCTCTCTCTTGTCACTTAGTCTCTAATAGATAGACTTTATTGGTAGGTCAATGGATAGATTTTAATGTTTTGAAGGGATTTTATAGAGTTTTGTTGGCAACGAGGAGAGGGATATGGAGTCAACAATTGAAAAAAAAATGAAAACAATGATTGGTAGGTAGAACTTTCTAGAGGAAAAATAGCTAAATTAGGTGATGAACTTTCAATTTTGAGTTTGGTTGTGTAGGGTGGAAGAGGAAAATAAACATATAATAAAATCAAAGAATCATGAAAGATGAATTCTGGACTAGTTAAGAAGAGAAACAAAGTTTAAATCACTTGAGTCCAAAGCACCATTAGATGAATTCTAGAACCTTTAATTATCCAATTTAAACAAAATAAAATGAAGAAGAAATTAAGGACACAAGAAGTACATACAAAGATAAGAGTACAGACTTCAGACCACCACCATTAGATTATTTTTCATAAAAATTTCAGGACTTCTGCATTTGTATTTTGTTCATATTCAGAGAATATTACAATAAGGATAAAAAACACTATACTTTCTTCCAACTCGCCTTTCTTTACATCAAAAGTGATCAAATATATAAGATCCTATCGCCACACTAGGCTAATTGGAGTCGAACTACTACTGCCTACAATGGTGGATCTGGTTACATTGAAAGAAAACAACTCCTAAACAACTTTACTAAAAATAATAAACTTGTTTTGACCATCTTTAATGAAAAACACAAAATATCTTATACAATCATAGATCTGAGTAAAATTCGAATATGATGTTGTGATGAGTCACCAAGTACATCTGGAAACCACTCTGAGGCATCCCATGCAATCTTGATCAACTCTGCCACCTTTATCTAACAAACTAGAAATATTGTTGTGTAAGTGATACCTACAACATTTGTGTAGCAAACTCCATTTGTTGTAATTCATGTAGATCAATGTGGCAGCAAGTGACTGGGGACTTGTGTTTGCCTCAAAACTCATATGCCAATCATCTCATGTTGTCCTTTTTAATTATGTTAGTCTACATCATTTGTGTAGCAAGAACTCACTACGCAAGTGTTGTGTATGACAATATACCAGTCAAAACAACGATTGTTCCCAGGAAATGTTTGATGTTGTCACCCTTGTGAAAACATTTCTCCAATATCAAATGTATGCTTCCCACAAATTTTATGACATAAACAAAACTTGAGATGATCACATACCCAAAAAGACAAAAATGTGAAGTTTCTTCAATCATAACTCTGTTAATTCTACAAGTAGTTCTATCTATCTTCTAGATTCATCATTAAATTTCATCTTTTGTTTGAGATACATGTTTTCCTTCCTTAATGTTAAGTTTTGTACCTTCAAATTTCCCACTTTCTGAAACAAGGCTTCATTTCTTTTCAATTTTGAATGGGCATTGGAAAGGGCTGACCATGCATTTTCTTTGGTTGGTTTGCATTCCTTAAATTGTTTCATGATTCTTTCCTCTGATATCCTCTTTCCTTCCTTGAGTTGGATGATTTGATTTTGAGCTTCCCTTAACTTCTTATTTATCCATCTTATGTTCTTTTCTCCTTCTACGAGCGAAGTAGGAGGTCTTTCACTTGCTTCTAGCTTTCCCTGTATCTCTAAAATCTTCTTCCTCTAAGGATATTTTCAGAGGTGTTGTAGGCTTGGATAAAAATTTGGTCTCGAAGATTTTCATGAATTCCTTCTCCCTTGACCTTTCATTCTTGGGATCTACCTTATTTTATGGTGTTTGTTCCTCATAATCCTTCTTAGCTAGATTCCTTTTCAATTCTCTATTCTCTTAGTAAAACTGAGCTATAACATGCTGAGCCTCTCTAAGTTGTTGTTGCATTCCCCTAAAATATCCTGATTTACCTTGTTTTTCATCCATCTCCTAAGCTGCAACCTAAACAAATTATGTTTACATTGTGGGTGTGGGACGCCTTCTAGCAGTTGACCTTGTGGTTGGTCTGCTACGTGTATGTGTCTCCTTTGGCTCATCAATGAACTATATCTTCCTACCCTTCTTTAGAATTGGCTGGCTTGGTGATGAGCCCTCAACCTCTTTTCCTTTTCCCTTTTCTGCAACACTTATTCCTTTTTAACCTGAATTGTTAGAGGCCAATCTTTCAGCAGAAAAAGGGTTATCTCCTTTGGGATCCATAGAAATATTTGTCGACGTTAAGAAGGAATCCCAATCTCTATTTAGCTTTCTTATGTCCTCAACCACTAACAACTTCACCAAGGAGAAATGGAACAAACTCCTCTAAAGCTGGTTAGCCCTGGCTTGGACTTTGTCTGCCATTTTTCCTATGCTCCTATATAGGTAAAAGGGTAAGTTTAGGGGGATTTTCGCTGTGAAATGCATGAGGAGCCTTATGTGGTATTGATATACCCTGTCAAACCTACCCTCACAAGTAAAATACCTTTGGATTACTCTCAACAACTTCTCACGGGGTTCCAAAAGATACTCCCTAGGGATAGTGGCACCAATCTTCTGCTTTCTATATTGAGGCTTGAGGAAATCAATATAAAACATAAGCTCCAAAGGCATACCTTTAAACTATTTCTCTCCCTATATGGGAATCTTTGTGGCAACTGATATGGTCTCTTAGGATGATGTGGACAGACTCAAAACTGCTGGACATGTCTCTCATGGAATCTTGTAGCCCAGTATAGTCTCTTTGATATTGGAAGGTGAACCACGGAATGATTGTATTGACCATTAAAGTTAGGAGAACTCGACAGTCCAACTACACATTATACCCTTGGGGTTCATGGGACCCTGTTGTCAATTTTGCTCAAAAGACACCCTGTATGAAGGATCTAAGTTTACCAAAGTCAACTCTTTAGTTTCATATCTCAACACATTTCCTCCCTTGTATTTCTTCTTTTCCTTTGATGTCATGGCTCTACGATGTCTTCTTTGCAAGGTAAATTTCAAATTGTTCAAAGCAAATATATCTTGAAACTTAGTAGGCAAGCTTGCACAACAAACTAGTAGGGCTAGGGTTTGGCTTGGATAGGTAAAACAAACCTTTGTTATATGAGAGGCAAAGTTGTTCAGGAGATAATATTTCATAAACAACGAGATAAAAAAATGTTTTTTACACAACAAATAAGGCTAACACGAGATGCGTAGCGAATGATACCACACAGGGTTTGCATAGCGAGGGAAATATGCACAATATTTACGTAGCAAGGGGGATCGTTTGCGTAGCAGAGGGTTTTGAAGCTTTCTTGAGGGAGTATAGCTTATGCACATGTCATGAATGCAATGAAAATAAAAAAAAGGTGGAAAATATTGAATGCAATGAAAATAAAAAAAAGGTGGAAAATATGCATGCATGAGTGGATAAGGAGCGGATTTGAACAACAAAGTACTTGTCCAAAGATGACAAGACCTCTCAAGCCAATTCAAGTAACGTGCGCACAAAATTTGAGAAGCACGCACCTGATTTGAGTTAACCAATGGTACAAATGACATGAGATGTGACCATTGTCCCTTTTCTGAGCTCATCAAATGTTATGATGAACCATGATACCGTTTGACATAACTTTYATCCCTAACCTATGACTCAAATTTGACACATAATTTCCCATTTTGTAACATGATTTTAAACTAGGGACACAAGGACCTTTACAAATATTTCAGCATTATGGACTCTTATACCCCTTGATGGTGTATTATGAGGTATACACAACACTCTTTGACTCAACCTATGACTTAACTCTCTATTGACATGCATATTACCTTTTATTTGATCAATGACTTTATGAAAAAAACACTCACTATGACTCATTTAGAAATTCCTTGGTCTTCCCAAGACCAAGGAATGACTCTGAAAACTCTGGATAAACCTCTAAATCTACCCTAAAAATAATGATGCTAACATTTGGCTCCAATGGGGATGTTATCCTCTGAGTGAGGTAGCCAAGAAAAACATACCATGTGCCTGAGCATTGTGCTTTATTTGACTCAAAACGACTCTGAAGTGATAAGCAAACTGTCTGATAAGACTTATTTGACATAATTTAACCAGACCCAACATAAACTTAGGGCTTCACTTAGAGCTTCAATTTTTTGTTGATTATTGACTTCAAATTCTTTATCTGAAAAATAAAAATCGTTATTTACAATGAAATGGAAAGACTAAAATATTTTCAAGAAAGGTAGTGTTTAAGAAACTTTCCATTGACAAGTCCTCCACCAATGAGATTTCCATTGAGCTACTATAGCAAGTAAGCATTGCTCCCATGGTATGCAACAATCCTAAATGGTCCCAACCAAAGGTGGTCAAACTTTACATGCTTCTGGTTATCTTCATTTCTTGCATCCCACTTCAGTACCAGATCATCTACCTTAAAATAATCATCCTTTGTATGTTTGTCAAAGGCTATTTTCATTTTTTCTTTATACAATTGTGAGTTGTTTAACACTTGTTCTCTCTTTTTTTGCACATGGATCAATTGATTTATCCTTCTTTGAGCACCATTCAGTTCAAATTCATGTTCTTCCAGTAATTTGTTAAGTAACAAAGACTGAATACAAAAGCACCACAATAGATATATACAATTAATATGCAAGAACCACACTTTTAGTATTACTAAACCCTTGAGGTAGGGCAACACCATACAATGGATCGTATTATGGACGGAATCCTCTCTTGTTCACTTGCCTCTTCGAGGGGGCATCCTCCTAATGAGATTCAGCTCCAAATACAATACTTCTCTTCATGTCCTATTACATTGCTTGAAACCCTTTATATAGTACTACCATCACCTAAGAACATTCTAAAGGAGGAATCTTCTAGAAGTAGAACCATCTAAGAAGTCCTCTTACATTTATTATATCTAATTATCCATTTATTATATCTAACTACCATAGTGGGCCTTATTTAATAATATAGTGGACCTAGTCCACTTTACATTGAATGGCCTCCACTATTATCACTATGGGCCCCCTGCACCCCTCACCCTCCCCACTACCTCTCTAGATACCTTACATTCCATCCCCTTTATGAAAGCATTGTCCTCAATGCTTGATGTACAACCATATACTAGGGTCCCATGGATAAGTGTTGACCACAATGTTGAAGTAGACTAGAGAACCATGGTTCCATTGAGAAATGGAAGCCACCATGCTGAAGTAGTCCAACCGCCATTGTAAACTAGGGTCCCATGTCCAATTTCTCATGTGAACCCCGCATGGAAGATATCGACACCCAATAACCAATTGAAAATGATTCTCCAAAGACTGACACCTGACATGTGGATCCAAATAAGAAGATCCATCCACATAGTGGAAAATGGTCGTAGAAGAATCTAGAAGGAATAATATCACTGTAGAATATGTAGGATGGACGTTGGTAATAATAATTGGCTCCCAATTTTTCACATTGATACTCTCTACAAAAAGATGGATTAGAGTTATCAAATAAAATATGAAAGTGGTTGTCATCCCATAAATGACAACTATCCATATACCAATCATCGCAATCGGCCTCCAAATAATACTAAGCATATATTTCTTGATTATATTCATTCATGATGTCTGCCATAAAAATTATCTCCTGCATGTTATCCAATGAATCTTGAATACTACGGAAACTATCATTAAGGTAGTTTCTGAGGCCATCCAATTTGACATCTAATGTGTCATACAATTGGGATTTGAATGATTCAGTAATTTGTAGAATTTGTTTGAGGGTTTGAGAGGAAATAACCATCTGAGCAGCCTATGAACTCTTTGGTCCCACAACCGTCATGAAAAAACCCAAAAAATAGAACAATAAGTTACGACATAAAATCGCGGCTTTTTCCGAAAAAAACCTGAAAAACTGTTGAATTTAAAATACTCATAACTTCACTTCCCGAACTCCGTTTCGGCTATTTTTTTTTTTTGAAATTGGGTGAAATTGTGAGAGGAACTCAGATCTGCAATTTTTTTTGGAAAATTCAGCCTCTAGCTGCTAAATAAATAAATAAATAATTGCGTCGCCGTCCGCGGAAAAAACCCTGAAAAATTGCAGATTTTAAAACTTCAATATCTTGACTTCTCGGACTCCGTTTCAGATGATTTTTTGTTTCAAGTGTTTTTATGAGAGGAACTTAGATCTATAACCCATTTATGCAATTTTTTTCACATAAATGTACCAAAATTGTCTGGAATGTCGCGGGCCTCTTTTTTCTTCTCTGAAAAAAAATCTGCAAAAATAAAATAAAATTCCCACAATGTATGCCAAGGAAAGTGCTCTGATATCAATTGTTAAGTACCAAATACTGAATAAAAAATCACCACAATAGATATATATGAACAATATGCAAGAACCATACTTTTATTATTACCAAACCCTTGAGGTAGGGCAACACCATACAATGGATCCTATTATGGAAGGGATCCTCTCTTGTTCACTTGCCTCTTCGAGGGGGCATCCTCCTAATGAGCTTCAACTCCAAATAAAATACTTCTCTTTATGTCCCATTACATTGATTGAATCCCTTTATATAGTACTACCATCACCTAAGAACATTCTAAAGGAGGAATCTTCTAGAAGTAGAACCTTCTACGAAGTCCTCTTACATTTATTATATCTAATTACTCGTTTATTATATCTAACTACCATTGTGGGCCTTATTTAATAATATAGTGGACCTATTCCACCTTACATTGAATGGCCTTCACTATTATCACTATGGGCCCTCTGCCCCCCCCCACTACCTCTCTAGCTACCTTACATAATTTCATCACTGGCAGTCCTAATGAAGTATGAAATACTGCCTCTGTGCCATATACAATCTGAAAAGGTGATGTGGAAACAAACCTCTTGGTGGTCATCTTATCATCCCACAATGCATAAATAAGTTTCTTGTGCTAATCCTTTTTATTTTCTTGTAGAAGCTTCTTAATAATTCTTGTCAAGCTCTTGTTGGATGACTCAACCAACCCATTACCCTATGGGTAATAAGTCGTGGAATGACCAAGGGTTATGTTGTAATCATTGCAACTTTTCTCAATTCCCTTGGACTTCAATGCTGCTACATTATCAATAATGATTTTGATTGGACAACCAAACATAAACAAAATATTGCTTTCTAGAAATTGAATGATAACAATATTAGTAGCTTGCCTTGTTGGAACTGCTTCAATCAATTTGGTGAAGTAGTCTATGGATGTCAGTATCCACCTATGTTGAGATGAATATAGTGGGTGGATCTCTCCTATATAATCAAGGCCCCATTGCCTAAACTGTTCTTCAACAAAAATAGGTTTTAAAGGCAAGGGATGCAACTTCGTTTTTCCATAAAAAATTTGGCATTCATGACAGCTTGAGACCTCCTTGTAGACATCAGAAAAAACGCTAGGCCAATAAAAACCTTCTCGCAATATTTTATGCACAGTGGTTTTCCAATAATGGTGCCCTCCACAGTCACCTTTATGAAACTCTTTGATAACCTGTTTCACTTCTCCTTCCAACAAACAACTTGGCAGAATTCCACCTGGATCTTTCCAATACAGAGAATGATCTAAAATGCAAAACTTTGCTTCTTTCAATTTAAAAAATCTATCCTTTGTTTTGCGTAATTCATAAGGAGATTGTAAATTTCTTAACACATAAATAATATCGACATACCATGGAGATTCAAGAAATTTATGAGATACTTGTGGACCTGTCTCTTCTTCTGAATTTTCTGATAGGTTAACAATGAAATTAATCCCCAAGACATCATAATTGGACCGTGTCATCAATTTTGCAAGTCCCCGACCTTTAATAAACTTTGTAGGTTTAATATCGAGGTCATACTCCAACAAGACAACTATCCATTTGTCCCTTCTACCTTCAAGATTAGGCTGAGTTAAAATGTCTTTCACAGAATTGTTGGGCACATAAGCAACAACAAGAGAATGCAAGATATAAATTCTAAATTCCTTGAGGGCTTTTACCAATGCATATGCTTGTTTCTCCATGATGTTATACTTCAATGGAGAGTCTCTCAGAGTTCTGTTGTAATAGGCTGTGGGCCTTTCAATTTTTTTTCCATCTTTTTGCAACAAAACACCAAAAATAGTGTGTTCTGAAGCAAAAGAGAACAAGATAACATCTTTTGTAAAATATGGACCGGCCAATACTGGTGCCTTGGTAAATGTCACTTTTGTATCCTCAAAATATTTCCTGGCTTATGGAGTTCACTTTATCTAACTTCCATTTTTAAGCATGTTAGTAATATATTTTATGATTTCAGCCAGGTTAGGGATAAACCTTCTCAAAATATTTACTCTTCTAAAAAAAGATTATACCTCCTAGTTTTCTTTTGGGTCTGCTAATCTTCAGAATTGCTTCCACTCTGCAGGGATATATATTTATTCCTTCTTTTGAAATGATATGACCAAGTAATTTTCCTTCTTGCATTCCAAAATTGGAATTTTTGGGATTTATTGAGATTCCAAACTTCCTACATTTCTGAAATACCCTTTTCAAATGTTTTAGATGTTCATCATCAGAATCTGAAAACACAGTAATATCATCTAAATACACGACAATAAAATTATCTTTCTCATCAGAAAAAGCTATGTCCATGGATCTTTGGAAGGTTGCCCCTACATTCAGAATCCCAAAAGGAATTTTGGCATACATGAATGTGCTCCAGAGTGTTTTAAAGGATGTTTTCTCTTGATCATTAGGATGCACCATGATTTGGTTGTATCTAGAAAAACCATCAAGCATTGATATTTTCTTTGATCCAACCACTTTCTGTAGAATGTAATCCATATTGGGAAGCGAATAATTGTCTTTGACAGACACCCTATTCAGATTTTGAAAGTCTATACACAACCTGATCTCACCACTTTTCAGTTTGAAAGGCACTAGATTAGCCACACATTTAGAAAATCTTAAAGACACTATGATTTTGGCATCAAACAACTTTCTTACCTCTTTCTCAATCAATGACAACTACAAAGGATTAATCCTTCTCAATTTCCGTTTGAAAGGTTTGTGATCATCATTGTGTTGGTTTTGTCACATGGGTGAGCAAAAACACAACACTTGCATTCTTAGTTAAGTCATCTAAACATGACAGAAGTTTGTGAGTTGATTAGATAACCAAATACACATGAATATAAGAAATAAAACTAAAAACAACTAAGAAATAAATGTTAGAGAAGCTTGAAAGAACTAGAACCATGAAACACAAAAAATGACCAATATATAGCTACCAATGGATCAATATATTGATAGGATAAACATTGTAGAGAAAGGTAGGGAATGGCCAATTCCCTCAAAAGGTGAGTGGAATGGTCCTTGCAATGGTGCTTGAATCATTAAAAGAGAAAAGAGGATCCTCAAAGAAGAATTCTTGTAGCATAACAATACCTTGAAGTTCTTATTTGTCTAGCACACCCATGTCACATATTTATAGCATCCATTCATGGCAATATATAATTGGTTTATAGTGTGAACAAGGGGCCTTTTAGGGCACTTCCTATCCCATGACCAACCTCCAAGCTAGATTTTTCTTAGATATGAGTGTCAAATTGTGTTTGGAGTCATACTAGAAGTGGTTGAGAGGTGAACAAGATTCATAAATGCATCGTTCAAAAAAGTGCGCGGATTTTCTTGTGGATAGTCGTGCATCTTGCAGATAGTGTGTGTTGGGGGCTGCGTTAGCCTACACATTCTGCGCACTGTGCATGCACTCCCTTTGGTGAATTTGTGCACTTTGATTTTTGAACCAAGTATATAGTTTTCTTCCTTTTTGATGGATTTTGGTGTTGTAGGTGGACTATTGTTGTTGGCATTGATGTATTTCTTCAACCATTGTGTGCAATGTTGTGGATGATTTTTCAGTAATAAAAGATGTCCCCTGATGTGTGAGGTTAGGAGCATACGTATAGCCTAAATACATCAATGTTTATTTTACCAAGAGTGCCATTGTAGGGAAGAGTAAAGAGAGGAACTGGAAGAGTGATCTACCGGAGGGAGAGGGAAAACTGTGGGACCCAAACCTTTCTCTAGGAAAAAATAAAATCTGTGTACAAACGAGGCAGGCATGCCCCATGCTTGTGTCATGAAACCAAAATGCGAGACTGTAAATGATGATGGATGTTGATGTAGATAACTGTGGTGCCCTCAGGGGCAGTTGATAATGATAGATGACAGTTTTGAATGGTGAACAGACTAGTCTGAAGTGAATCAAGGATGATTGTAAGAATTGTTGATGACTCGTAGGCATTGATGGCCTAACAAATTCATAGGTCTTCAGCTAGTATGAAACAACTGCAATAGTCGCATAGTAAGACCCACCGCAACATGGGAGTTTGCTGAAGTTGAATGTTATGGGGGTCAACAAAATCAGAAAGCAATGACGATTCTCTCTGTGTCGTCTGAGAATCCTCATTGAAAAGGTAATGAGAGTCAAGATATTTTCTCCCTTATGGAAAATGTGTTTATGTCGACATGAAGGGAGACACGATGCCAAGAAGCTAAGGGATTCTTGAAATCCACTGAGTAATAGATGATATAAGGTACTAACGAGTAACATGAATGAAGTCAAGATGTTGTGGGACTCAAGACTTCCCTTGGTTGGGGGTTTGAAGGATGACTGACATCAACCATAAAAATGGATCTAGTGTTAGGGGGACGACTATATATGGGGTTAAATTGTGGCAGAGGCTAACAAAGTGGGAAAACATAGAGATAGTGGGTACATGGACTTGGGATACTCGGGGTTTGTGAACAATGTCTGTATGGAAAAATGGGTGGATTCCCCAACCAAGGGAGACATGGGTTGATTTGCCAGGTAAAAGGAGGCCATCAAAGATGATGATGAAAAAATCTATGTATATGCTGGAAACAAAGGATTTATACAAATACCAAAGAAATAAAGAATAATTTGGGTTGAGTATATAGATACAGAAATGGGTGCCCTAGTGAAAGATGGCTTGGCCTATTTAGGGAATAAGTTTGTGAAAGAGAACTAGTGGAGGGTGAGGGACCCATGGGTGGGTTTCTGTATTAGGTAAGTGATGGAGGACAATCTACAAATGGGAAAACTGATGGTGGAGGAGATGGAGGGCTAATGAAACTGTGAATATGTAGTCAATAGAACAAAGATGATATGACCTGGGACTCTATTTGGAAGGTTAGCAATATGATGAGAAGAAGTATGGGGTTCATTATCGGAGATGAAAAATACTATCGAGACTCCAAACCCTAGGGGGGTGAAATCAACATGTGTGTCAATTTGCCAAGGGGAACTATGAATTGGACAACTCATGTGGGGGAGAGTGCTACCGGTTGACAATACCAAAATGTGGCATAGGTAAAGATACTGCAGAGTCAGATGTAGGGACCCTAAAGTTAAATATCAGAGGGTGTGACTGGGATATGTAATTAGTAATAGGGGGAGTAACTACATTCCAATGTCAAACATATACCTGAAGGGGCTTTAAGATTGTTGAACAAGTACCTGCACACATAAAAACAAAATAACCAATGTGAACAATATCTGAAGATAAAGAAAATATAAAAATTATTTGATAAAACTAATAGTGAGCATACGTACCTGAATGTGGAATGATAAAAGAGCTCCTCCATGGAAAAGTGTAGATGATAACCCATAGAATGTGATTGTGTAGATGGCTGGATCAAGATCTCGTGGATGAGAATGGATCGAAAAATGAAGGCTTTGGGCTCCTGTAACAGAGTGTGGAAGTTGGGAAAAAGGGGCTATATATGGATGGTGGGCCCACAATGCCACCTCATTTGTACCTGTCATTATTGTTGAGTTGACGATAGAGTTGTGAGGAGATTTAGAGATTACGTGAGCGTGAGGCTACTGATCTGGGAGTGACAAGAGACAGGTTACTGGTCTTATCATCCTGTACATGGTGAATTTGATAGATTATAGTTAGGGGATGTACGGAGGACCGTACAAGGGTTGTTAGGGGTAGCGGCCCAGAAATTCATGAGAAAAGGAAAAATACGCCCTAATATGTGTGCGGCTATAACTTAGTTTTCCACACATTATATGCGCGATTTTTCAATACAGTGGCACATGGGGTATGCATGGTTGTGGAGAGAAAACTCACGCATAATGTGCAGCTGTCTCTGAGACAACCACGCATATGTGTGCGAGGGATGGAAAGATAGGCGCGCATTAGATGTGTGACTGTCTAACCGACAGGTGTGCACGCATGAGCATTTGTGGAAGACACAACTACACATTTGTGCACAAATGTCTAAAGAACAATTGTGCATAGATGCACAACTGTATGGGGGAAAGCCACACCTTGTGGGCAGGCTAAAGCAGTTTTGTGGATATTTTTTGATTTTTGATGGATGGTGAGACTGACCAGATGTTTCTGGGTGGATGCAAGTGATCAACAAAGCTTATAGAATTATGTCGGTCCATTGGAAAGAGAATGACTGTGACTGGTTTTGAGAGGCTGTGATATTGTAGCCTAGAGTACGTAGGCACTTGGTCTCCTGCAGATTGCTCAAGTTTTTTGACTGCCCCCTGATATAGTCACAGGAGTACATGCTCCAGTTTCTAGTTAGGATGTGGAGCACTGATCTGCAGTGCTTCATTGTGAGGGGGGTGTGGCTCATGTTCTCTGTGATAGAGGACATGTAATTTTTGATGGGACTCCCATTCTGTGGGAGGGCCCTAGCCATTGATCCCCATCTGCCAGGGGAGGATCGAGTAGAGACTATGGAGGCTCGAAACTGTACTAGGCCGAACCCTCTGTCGGGTTTGGTCATCTATATTGAGGCTATTGATGACTTATTGATTGAGTGCATCACGAACATGGTGGAGAGGATCTACGGATCCTTGGGTAATTAGCAGATCACTGGTGGTCAGCTCAGGGTGGTGGAGAAATTTCTGGATGGGGACCTATTTTCATGGGGTGTGTTGATGCACACCAAGATGATTTCCTAGCTGAACCAGTTTCGACATGACGACTCCAGTGACTTTGCGTTCATGCCCATGTTAGTGGCCTAGTTTTTGGAGAGGTTGCTTCTGTTGTGCCTGGGGATTTTACTGGAGATAGCAGGGTGGCGAGAGCTGCGATTGATGTGGTGGGCACATGTGTTGGCCCGGCATGGAGGAGGGGAGGGTGGCCACTATTTCAGGACCATGGTTGCGTGAGTGTGGTGTCAGATTCCTTAGGTGATATTGCGATATCCATACGCGGGTATGGACTACCGCTAGGATCTAGACATGGTGCTACCTCCTAGGGAAGACTGGGACCAGAGAGGTACTTGTTGTATTTGTTTATGTTTTGATTTTGGTAAATAGAATTTATCATATATGTATATGGATGATGACACTATATTGGGTATTGTTTTGTAGATGTTGGACCCTAGGGATGAGAGTCAGAGGTGGTCGGGGAGACGACTCGACATGAACCTACAGAGCTGAGGGATGGAAAAAGGCATCAACGAGATGAGGTTGGTGTTGGACCAACTAGAGAGCCACATTGGAATGTTGCGACCACTTTAGAGGATCCACGTAGAAGGTTTGAGTGGGCCCTGTAGGGTGTTCCATAGGGAACATGGGCCCATATCTAGGATGAGGAGGTCATGGACCAGTGTGTGGGGGTGCCAACAGAGTGGCAGCCACTGATCCACTAAGAAATAGTGGAGGGGGTAGTGATGACTATTAGAGTGCCTCCTGGAGCTGGAGAGACCCTAGTTGGTGGGGCACCTCCGACTGACAGAGGACCTGTGGGGGAGCTATGAGGGCACCTTGAGTGCCGATTTTTTATGTATATGGGTTTATGGGGCTAGTTTTGTATAGGGTATTGGATACCCATTTTTTGTACTCATAGAGGTGATGGGACTCATGAGCCTACGAACAATTGTTTATCTATTTTTTGTAAAACATTGTATGAACTCAATGATATATATATGATGGATATATTTTGACCATTCGTGTCTTTATGCTGTGTGTTTTTATGATGTATGATGTCTATTGTTATGTGTTTTGACAAATGTATGATGCTATGTATATGATGTTGTTTACTGTGATAAATGCCAATCTAATACTAGGTTAGCCATGTGATCTGCTACTTGATTGAGGTTTATTGGAATATGTGTAAATGTGATGGAATCAAAGTTTCTAGATAGGAGTCTAACTTGCAGGTATTTGTGAAAGAGGCAAGGATTGTGAACATGATATACGTTATTGAGCTATAGAATGACAAGCTGAGAATCTAATAGAACACTAAGGTGATGAATGTGGCGGTGAATGGCCTCTTCAAGGAGACCAATGACGACATCATATTTGGCTTGGTTATTGGTGGTCATGCCCAAACATATGCCATTGGAATGGAGTAGGATATGTGAGGGGGTATAGATGGCCCAAGTGGTCGAAGTGAAATTATGGGTCCAACGACTGACACTGCCAATGTAACCAATGTGGTAGGCTGATCGATGATGCATCTCTCAATAACACGAGTGATAGATCATAAATGAGGAGTGGTGGTGGTAAAGAAAACTAAAAAATATACAAATGTGTACAAAGAGAAACCTAAGGTAGGGGTCTACACTTAGGCGTAAAATTTCTTTAAGTACAACCCATTAACGGGTTCTTTGAGAGGGTAGCCTTCTGGAGAGGGAAATATGTTAGCGACTTTAGTGAGGAAATTTTGGATGATTAAGGGGCCATGCCATAATGGTTCGAATTTTCCATGGCCCAGAGTGTCATGGGCGATATCATAGGCTAACCCGAGATCACCTTTGTTGAATGAGCGAAGGTTGACATGGCGTTCGAAGGTGTCTTTGGATCATTTTTTAGCAGCGTCATTGTGTTGTAATGACGATCGATGGTCTTCATCAAGTGACTCTAAGGTCAGTAGGCGCTGCTCCATTGAAGAAGTGTCAGGTAAGAGCTTGATGGCAGTGTGTAATGTGGGGATTTTGCACTTGATAGAGAGGGTGTATTTTATCCCATGGATGAGGTGGAATGGTGTAAAATAGTGGCAGTTTTGACTGTCGTGTGATATGCCCATAACATGGAAAAAAAACATATGATGCCAGTTGGTCTTATGTTTGTTGACGATACATTGTAGCATGGTTTTGATGACTTTATTGAAAACCTTGACCTGCCCGTTGGACTGAGGGTATAATGGGGAGGTGAACTCATGGGTGAACCTTAACTTTAAGGAGAGTTATGCAAATATATTGTTCTCAAAATGTTTCCCATGATTAGAAACTAACTATCATGGGACTTTGAACCGGGTAATGACATGGTTGAAGAAAATACATGCTGCTGTCTAAACAATGTTGTTAAATGTGGGCATGGATTCAGCCCATTTGGTAAAGTAATCCACTACAACGAAAATGTACATGTGTCTATTATTGGATGGAGGATGGAAAGTTGTGAATTTTATGCCCCATTTACAGAAGGGGTCAACTGTAATGACTGGGTGTAGAATAGTTGGTAGAACTCATGCTTTGTTTTCATAAAGATGGAATTTGTCACATCGATTGATAGTGTGGATGCAATCATGAAACAAAGTGGGCCAGAAGTACCCTTCTCAAATGATTTTTTGGGTGGTAGACATACCCTAGAGGTGACCACCATAAGTGTCATTGTGGTAATCATCCAATACTTTGACGGAATCGTTGAAGGATGGTATCGAAGCTGCATTGATAGAGAATATTTTTGATAAGGAGGTATGGGGGGGCCTGATGGAGAATGTGCTGATGATCATCTCGAGAGAGATGAGATCCAAAATTATGTGTACGAAGGTATATGAGGAGGTTGTCATAACAAGGGTCATCAGAGGGGATGAACGAGAGGTGTTCATTGAGGAAATCCTCATTGATGGGGGAAGATTTAGTGTCCAAAGGAAAATCTGTAATGAGTTCAACTAGTATGAGAGGTTTCTTTCTTTTGGGAGTAGAGAACTCTAGATCATATTCCTAGAGGATAATGATCCATCAAGAAAATTTTCCATTAATCTATCGTCGACTAAGAAAGTACTGCATGGGGTTGGAATCTACGATGACCTTGGTAGTTTGAAGCATAATGTAATGTCAAAGCTTTTGGACTACGACGATGATGCCTAATGCAAGTTTCTCATCATGATTATACTTTAGGGGTGGCCTTGAAAGTTTTTTACTAATGTAGTAAATCACATGTTCATTACCATCATCCCCTAATTGGATGAGGACTCATGCTACTAAAACAACAGAGGCTGGTAAGTAGAGGATGTAATCACGATCATACTATAGGGAACTAATCAAAGGGGCACTGGATATGGCACATTTTAAATCATCAAAAGTTGTTTGAGCATGTTCATCCCATAAAAATCGGAAATCATGTCCTATTAGGCAGAGAAAACCATGTGCACGAGTGGCATAGTCTGGGACAAAGCGACGTGAAAAATTGGCTTTTCCTTGAAAGCTCTGCAATTAGCGTAAATTCCTAGGTGGTGGAATTTATGCGATAGCTTGGACCTTGAGGGGGTCCACAGTGATGCCGTGTTGGGAGATAATGAACCCAAGGAGGCGCCCAACAGTGATGCAAACAAAACACTTGGGGGGGTTTAAGAGGATGTTATATTGGTGACATCGTTGAAAAATGATGCCTAAGTAGTCTAAATGTTGAGTTCGCTTTTTGGATCGAGAAGCGAGGTCATCCAAATAAGCAAGGATAATGCGGAAAATATCATGAAAAACGTAGGTCATGGCCCATTGGAATGTAGAACCTGCATTTTTTAGTCCAAATGGAATGAGGCGATAGGAAAAGGTACCCCGAGGGGTTGTAAAATCTGTTTTGTACTGATTTGCTGGGTGGATTTGAATTTGATTGTAGTCAGAGAACACGTCCATAAAGGATAGTGCTTCATGGTCAACACAATCATCAATTATTTGGTCGATGAAAGGGGTTGGGAAGTTTTCTTTGGGACAAGCGTGGTTGAGATCATGAAAGTATGTGCAGATGCGAATAGTTCCATTATTTTTGTTAACGCGGACGAGGTTGGAGACCCAAGAAGTGTACACAATGGGGAAAATGACCCCAATGTTGGATTACTAAGAGTGGGGGTGAATCAATAATAGCGTAATTATAATCCATTTTCTCCAAATAATCCAAGTGTTATATCAATGTAGAATTATTATCCAATAATGAGCAATAGGAAATGAACAATCACACACATACATAGTACACCAATGTTTTACGTGGAAACCCAAATCAGGAGAAAACCACAAAATGATTTTTATTATATGTCTTGAAGAATTACATTCATTGGAAGCACCAACTTCCTTTGTTTTCCAGCTACAACTGGAAGGAGGCTCCAACCCCTTATTTTATCAAGCTACAACCCGAGGGAAGCTCCAACTCCTCAATTCTCTGGCTACAACCAGAAGGAGGCTACAACCCCCTATGTTCTTCGGCTACAACCACCTGTCCTTGCCCCGTCCAACTGCCCTGAAGTATAAGTAGAATGATGAAACCACTGTCAACCTATCACTGTGAGATATACTGTTGTACAACTGTATCAACCTATACCATTGACCTGTATCCAATCTGTACAACTTCCCTGTAATCAAACTGTACCTGAACTGAACATGTATCTACAAAAATACAACAGATACGCGACCTGTAGTGCTGCAACCTGCATATGTACATGCCCTATATGTTATGCAACCCACGGATGTATGCTACCAAAATGTTATGCAGCCTGCGTATGCATTCTGAAAACTAGGGTTTCCTTTCTCTTGAAAAATACTGATCCTCTATAACTTCTTTCACATAGATCTGTAACATATCACTGTATCCAGACTGTAACTATACCCTATGCATGCATCCTCATATATAACCTTTACTCAAGGCAGGTATGTCTCTCTTTATTCATGTGTCATATAGGTATGTGTAATCATGAACAAGTATAATATCCCTCACATGATCTTAGTCATGAACCCCTTTCTGATATTCAGTCTCTCAATACATCAACTACTACACAAATACAAGCTCTCAACCATGTGTTGGCAACCAATTCGCATTTTTATACTGTCCTTATAAGCTGCTTACACCAGACTTTCGCAAACTTTGATTTTCGTCGCAACCTTCGAATAAAACGACACTATTGTTTTATATGCGTTTTCCCACTTGCCCTTGTTCTTGTTTTCACGACTACAAGCATGAAAACTTTGATTTCGAAGTCATATTAAAAAACGTCACTGGATTGTTATGATTTCTCTTGTTTATATGCTCATTGCGTTTCCAATTTATTTATCGTTATACAATTGACAAGACTCCAAGATCCTTATTCATTTGGCATTCTTTATTTGTTAATATGACTTCGTTTTACAAGATTGTGATGATATTCTTTTGATCGAGTTTATGACGCATTGGTGATTTGATTTATATGTTCTTTGATCGATTCCCTTGACACATTGGTTTCATGAGAACACATTGGTGTTGTGATTAGACCCTTGGTATAAATCATTTCATACAACACATAGTTCATATAATCGAACACTTGGTGTGATTTCGAATTATTGCTTTGGTTTTAAAACTATGACTATTGCTCGCGCAAATGTTTGGTCCACGTATCATAGATTTTATTAATTGTTTAATTGGCATAGTTTTTAACCTATGCAATAGTGGTTTGAATCATTGTATGCGTCGGCGGTTGTACTATGGGATACGACTATTTTTCATGGGTTGAACTAGCTCCACCACCTTCGCACATTCTATCATTAATGTTTTCCCCCTATCCCGGTTCACCTTTGCTAGTTTTCAGGCGAGCCTGTGAGATATCGACCATGTGTATACTCTGTTCGAACCCTTACCCACTCACCCTACTCACCGTGTGCTCCTGTCTATGGCACCGGTGGTGCGCATAGAGTCGAATGGTAGCCAAGCTCTGTTTCTATTCGATAATGCCCGTAAAGATTTAGAAAATAGTGGTTGGCTGGTGTTTATACAGAGGTTCGAGGGTTTCAACCTTTGTGTTGCCCAACAATTCTCCCTCACCTTTGACGGGTGCAGGGCTAAAATCGGTGACATACAACTCGAGCTGAATGAGAAATTCATAAGCTCTGCTACAGGACTAGCAGCTTCAGGTGAAAGGTGGTTTAAAAACTCTAAAGTCGATGAGGTGCCGTGGCCTTTTCTATTCGTATCACGAAAGGTTTCATCCCGTGATAAAGGTATGCCTATTTCTACCCTCAAACCCAG